>VYZQ01005263.1:39457-62918 GCA_013400655.1 Mystacornis crossleyi | reverse complement strand
GATTAAGAGGTATCTATAAAAAGATTATCATCATCACAAGGGTAGAGAAGTGTTTTTTAATCAGGAAATCAGTCTGGCTGATTGCTAGTCCAGTGCTATACAATGGACTCTTTTTTTTCCCCCAGTGATTTGTAAATAATTATAAAGTTATTGCTAAAAAAAATATATTTTGATATTTTGTTCTGGTAGGATCTTCTTGCAAACCAGAGGGGACTGTTTGATAAGGGTATGTTTGGAAAACCAGAAATTTTATCACAGACAGATGTGAGCACAAAAGTCTGTATTTAAGAGGAAGAAGGCCCTCCATGGCAGATTTCTGCATGCTAGAAATAGGTGATCCTGAAAGTTTTAGAGTCCCTGGTAGTCACCTAAATGAACATGAGCTTTTAGGCTGCTTTTAGAAGCATGATTTCAGTATTGTGTGAGCAGGTGGGAGAATACTGTGTAGGATTGGAGAGCTGATTATTCTTATGGATAGGCCTGATGACCTCTTTATTAGAAAAGCAGGTCAGTTTCTGGTATATGTTAGCAAAGAGGATCATAAACCCAGGAAATATTGAGAAAGAAATACCAGGGAAGCTCTAAGGATCTAGTGATGATAAGGATGTTTAAGACTCTCAAATACACAGTGTATAACTTGCATGTATAACACATAAAATATTCCAATTTATCTGCTGTTCTAACTTTATCTATAAATATATGAACATTTGTATAAAGGAGTACGTATGTATATGTGCCTGTGTGCTTAGCAGGTTCATGGTAACACACCTTCTTCTCAATTAAAATAGCACCCATGACACTGAAAAAAAAATTAATTCTTCTATCAAGCTATTGTAATTCAGCTTGGTCTTCCTCATACAATACTTTTATGCTTAAAATGGAGCAGCATCAGGTGTGACTGTTGTACACAACTGCAGCTCCAGACAAGCTTCACTGATCTCAGCCGCATAATGGACAGTAGGACTCGGCTCTCTAAAATTTAATATGTCAGTCCTAAAATAATTTCTAAAGGAATTTATGTATCTTCTCCTCCTCCACTCTGCCTGTAACCTGAGAGCATCCATGTGGCTAAGAATACAGACTTGTCTTCTCTAAATTGAAGACGTTCTGCTCATACCACTGGAGAAACAAACTAAAAAATAAGGCAACCAGATGTTAAGAAATGTTGAAAGTTCCTTTTTTTGGAAAGGTAGCTATGTTAAATAAACATTAAAATGCTATTTTTTCTATATAACTATTCATTCTAATGTCACCCCAAGAGTTCATCCAAGGGTCTCTGGGTCACTTGGGAGAATGTACAGTATATTTTGGCTTCACAGCCTTCAACTTGCTACAAAGGGCTAATTCTTCCAATTAGTGAAATAAATATTGCTGATGTAGATGGATTGACAAATTATTTTAAAGGCTAGTTTGTTGAGGCAGATGGCAAGTCTGATACAGATAGAATGCACTAAGAGGCCTCCCCTGGCAGGGAAAGGAGCCCTTGGAAGAACAAAATAGAGTGAGCATTCACCCCCATTCACCTGGTGGCATTTTTTCTGTCCAAGCAGAACTGTGACAAAAGTAGAGAGTGTGAAGAATTTTTGTCCCATAAGGCTGTCAACAGGGCTTTCTCTTTAGGGCAAAAGAAACCCATTCAGACAAGATACTCAGACGAGCTGAGGTAGCTGTAGGTCTGGTAATCCCTGCTGGGCATATTGCAGTTTGATGGGCTATTTAGTAGAAAAGCAGGTTAATTTATGGTGCTGGCTAGGAAAGGTGATCATAAACCAAGAAAATATGAGCAAATAATTCAAGGTAATGCTCTGAAGTTTATTGATACTTGCTCTATGACCAGATGCTGAAAAACTAAACAGAGCAAGGAAGATAAAGGGAGAATTTTGAGGCTACAAGTCTGTTTATGTGGGTAGAATACTCTTGGAAAGAGTAGTTTTCCTTTTAAAAATACATTATTCTCTTTGAGACAGCCTTCTGAAGTAGCTGCAATTTAATTCAGTTTGCAACAGTTTATGAGAGTGGAGGTATTGCAGCGCTGATATTTCAGGAGTGGGTCAGCCCCATGGATCAATGCATTTACATGCTTCAGGAATAGTGGAGGTGGGTTAGTGCACACCTGAGACCCTCTGTAGGGCATATTGATGTCTGGCTGCAATTCCTGAGCTTTACAGCTTTAGCTAACTAATGTGATAGCCTCTGTGTTTCCAGACAGGAAATAACACTCGCTGTCAGCTGTGCTGGCCGTGGTGATGGAAGGCGTGTTCCTGCCTTCATACCTACAGACATGAAAGGGCTTACAGAGGGAAGCTGGAGGCTCTCAGCTGGTGCCCATCAGTGTAACGTCACAGGGCTGTAAGGTGATACAGGATGTTGCACACTGCAGCAATCTGCATCTACCACAACTGGCTGGAAGTGCACTACCTGATGTGCCACAGTCAGGTCTCCCACACCACGCTGCTCAGCCAGGTCTTTGCCAGAGCACAGCGGGGGATATAGCAAATGCAGGGATCCAGGCTGCTGGAGCTAAGCTGCTTTTCTTCCCCATGAGTTTGCTTGTTTGAGCCTGGTCAGCTCTCCATATTCTGTGCCGTGCTAGATACCAAAGATAAATAGCACATCTGGGCAGAGAGCAACCAGCCCTGCAGTGGAGTTAACATTCATGGTCTCCAAGTCCAGCTCAGTGAGAATAACTTCAAGTCATGGAGGTAAATTGCTTTGTTACTGTATGAGCTTTAATGTTAATTAGCTGTGTGAGTAGGCATCTGTGCAGAATTAGTTGAACCCCCAAATCCTAATTGGATGTTACTCTATGGGGAAGTACTGGACTTCAGTCCATGTAGATAGGTGGATTTTTTTCTTTCTTCCTGTTTATGCAGGGGAGCTTGTGGAAGCTGTTTTATTTTAAGTCAGTTGGACATCAAATATGAGCTGTCAATTTGGGGACCAGTGTAATATTATAGATAACTGGATGCTCGCTGAACTCCAAAAGGCTGAATCACCTCTTGTTAAAATATCAGTTTTCATTGTTAGCAAAATTTCTTTTTTCTAAAGAAAAACATCAGGAGTACATGTAAGAAACTTGGTTATCGTTTAAGTTCTGTTAGTAGCTTAGTTGTAAAAGCTGTTGTATCTGTAGTACACGTGGATAACCTCTTATAAAGAATTGTTTACAGAGCCCAGGAGAGAAATCTATGCAACATGCCAATGCAAGAATTTTGTTACCCATTCTCTTGGGAGAAAGGTGGGCAAACAAAATAATTTGCTGTTTTGATAGGAATCTAGTTAATCTTCCAAGAATTACCTATCACAGATTGGTTTGATTACTATCATTAGCCTATCTGTTACTGCAGATTGTTTGCTTTGTTTCTTAAAGAGAAAACAAAATGTGGTGGTATATCTCAAACACATGGGACATGAAGAGTATGGGCTTGCATTAAAAGGACTGCTTTTTTGGGCTGCATTTATAGATAGATGTTAAGAAAGCCAAGGAGGCATATTCAACAGAGAAGTTTTTGTACTTAATAGTCTTATTTTTTTTCTTTTTCTTTTTCTTTTTTTTTTTAAATCTTAGTCTGAATAAAACACAATCCAAATTTTTTCCAGCCGTGCTCTGTCTACAGATTGCTCCAGAATCTCTGTGCCTTGAACCTCATCTTTCTCTCTCTTTTTTTCCTTTTTCTCCATCCAAACACTTCCAAGAGTAAAGAGGATAGTTGCTGGTATGTGATGAAAGCTGGGAAAGGAAAAGAATAAATGAACATCAAATGGTCTTCTCCTCCTCCCACTCTGCATACAGGAAGTCTTAAGGGCACCACAGGACACTATCAGTACTGCCTCCCAAAACATTCTGTATCCGAAGAACCCCTTCCATTCCTTTGCAACCTCCAATAACTTCACTTAAAATAAAACTCCTAGTTTGGTGTTTCTTCTGTGAAATAATTTGTGGTGTTCTCTGGAAGGTGCAAATTGATGAATTCCCTCAGTTCCTCTTAACGTCTAAAAGAACTGGGACTTTAAGATGATTTTTGGGGGCTATTTAAGGACAGCCAACTTTAATTAATATGCAATGGATTCAGCTCTTGGCATATGCTGTTTTACACCATTAAACAAACTGGTATATGCTGGGTAGCACCTTTTTTTGTCAAGGGTACCCTACTGATGTCCTTTCTATCTGGCCTACATAATAAAGATGGCATGTCAGTAAAATGTCAGCACTTGCTGCATTGCTGTATCAATGAACAATCTTTAGCAAATCAGAGGCTTATGGTTGCCTTACATTTCTCGGTTCAGACAACAGAGGTGAGGACTAAATATATGGAACAATACTTCCCTGGTCAGGGCAGCACCCCTGGCTGTAGCTGTCTTGTGTGTCCTCCCTCAGCTTCACCAGAGACCTCTGAGACACCTGTCCAGCTGACAGAAAGGTGATTGTAAAGTTCAGTGTGCAAAGATGGGATTTATTTCTGAACTTTGAAGTGCCAACTTGTTTTGCTGTGATTAACAAGGAAAGAAACCTCTGATGTTCGTGGTAAGAGAAAATGGCTGAGAGAGTGAAGGCATGGCACTTTAGCTGCACTCTACTAATGTTTGCAGCTTTCCATTGTCCTGTAATAAAAGAAAATATCTGCATTAGATCTCACTGAAAGCAGCCAGAAAACCCTTGTCACTGTCATATTAGCTTTGATCTGGTGTACTCAATTATATTTTTTTTGTTTATTACAGGCTCTTAATTTTCCTTCTTTGCTCTAAAAACTATACTCAGAATATTGAATAACTTTTCTCCATATCAGTGAATCTGCTTATTGACATCCTGTTAGAGGCCTGTGCAAATAGTCTTCAAAAAGGAATAAATGAAAGACACCGGTGAAAAGCAAAGTTTGACCAGAGGGCAAAGTTCTGTCAAAAACACTTTATCTTTCTTTTTTACTGAGACATGACCAGATGTTTGTTTATAACGAAATGCCTGCATTGGGATTTTCCAAAGCCCAGATGAGGAAAACTGTATCTAATTGCTTCTAGGAGTGCAGTCATGTCCTAGCTGCAGCCTGGGTTGATGTGTCCTAAAATACTGTTTTTGGAGATTCTGGGAATGGAATAGAAGTGTCTATGTTTTTGCTGAAAGGAGATAGGGCTGTCAGTTCAGGCACACACTAAACATCTGCTCTGTCTGAGCCCTGTGGTTTAACTAGATTAAAATGCCACATTAAAATGATCATCAGTCAATCAGAACACTTCCTCACTCTGAGGAACGCAACGTCACGCTCAGTGCCACAGTTTCCAGGGAAGCCAATGGGTTGTGCTGGGAGAAAAAAATCAGAACAGTGAAGTGTTTCAGAACTGTGGTTTTTCCGGCCTGTGTGACAGACTAATGTTTAACCTAGGATCAAAAAACTTGAAATTTGTTCTCCCAAATGATTTTAAATCCAGCTAATTATTTTGATTATTAATTTTGATTATTTTCATCTTGGCTATTACCTCTAGTTAGCAAAATGAAAGGTAATTCATGTTCTAGCTTTGGGAGAGTTTCCAATCAATAAAGCTGTATCACAGACCACAAATTTGTGTTGTTTCAGTGGCACAGAGATAATTTTCCTATTATTTAAACCCCTGGATAACTATTTAAGACTACCAGACTACAGGTCTTATAAATTACAGAAGTAGGAATTGCCAGGAAAGCTCTGTTTTATTAATAAAAAGAAAGGCAATACTAAAAGGTAAAGCAACCCAGACAAATTAAGTTAACCCCCTCCAGCTGGCTTTTAGCAGTGAGCTAGTTTTCTGTGGCAAAGGATTATTTCTATAAACAATATACAGTTTTACATAACTGTAACATAACTGCTAACAGTTATGTAAATATTGCTCTGAAGTATCTTATGTGATAATTTGCAAGGCCTTTTGCTATATAGATTTTGAATTACTTAGAATTAAATGCCTTCTTGCATTTACTAAGGCATTTAACCAATTTGGTTTTGTTTTTTTTAGTGAAGCAGAGAAGGTAGAAATGCATATTTTCTTTTGCACAGTTCATGTAACAAGATAATTTCTGAAGTCTTTTTAATGTAGGCCAGCCATAAAATATATTCATCATTGTTGAAGCACAGTGTTAATGAAAGAAATTCTATAAATCAAGGTACAGCAAGTTGATGTCCCCTTTCAGAAACACCCATGCATGTTGAGGTAGCATCTGGTGCAATTTGATTTTTTGCCAATTAATTTAATAGCCAAACGTGCAAAAGTGCTTACTGCAAATATTTCAATCTTTTTCCTGATGGAAGTTACAGATATGAATTGAGAGGCTGGAATCAAGGGACAGATTATGGATTTTTGGAGCCTGAAGTACATTATATCCTATGGGTCCTGACCGCTTCTCCTGCCCCCCTTCTCATTCCTTCCCTCTCACACCCCTGGAACTGCAGTAGGAGGAAGGCTTCCTTCTTGGGAAGCATCAGTGATCCTTTCCCTTTGCAGACAGGGAATTTCTTGGAAGACCAGACAGCTGTGCTTTGAAGGCTTGGTCTGGCCTGCTGCACCTTTCTCCGAGTAATATTTGACCACTTCTATATTGGGGTGATGCTGAAAGAGTCCTTGCAATGATAACTCTCACTGAAAAGAATGAATGTTCATATTTCAGACCTTAAAAAAACCACGCTACGTTGGATAAATGCCACGCTGTCAACTTAAAAAAAAAAAAAAATTGTGTGCTAGACTCACTTGAAAAATTAAAAAAAAAAAAAGACAAAAGATAATCCAGTGTTATCAGACGATCCCATGATCAGGGATGGTAAGAATAGCACTTAGGTATCTGTACATTAACCTCTCCTACCTGCAGCTGCTCCAGAAAGTCGCCTTTACAGGCAACAATGTCATTCTGTGTAAAGTTCTGAGGAGGAAAGCTCTGTTCCTTAAGGGAAGATGATGATTAATGCTCGGTAATGTTACTCCTGAGCTTGCCTTGTGACACCTTCCCTACGCTGTCACACCTTGTTCAGTGTTTTACTGACCCTTGCGAATTTCAGAAAAACATGCATTAATTACAGTGTATTATTATACTCTGCATTTCTGATACATAGGCTCTCATAAAATGCCTCTTAAACAATTTCTTTTTTTTTTTCTTTAAGTGTTGCTGCAAATTACATCACTTGTATGTGAACTTCAGTTGGATATGGTAACACCTTGTAAAGTACTTTAACATGACAGAAATATTTAAATAAAATTTGGGGTTGATTTTAGAGATCTTCCCTTTAGGAGACTGCAGTAAATTCAGCCCCCAGATTGACACTTTTTTCTCTGTATAAATTTAGTTTTCCAGAGTTGACATTTCTTCATGGTGCAATTTAATTGCTTTAAAAAGAAAAACTACAATAGTGCTACACATCTACAGTGGCTTTCCCCAGCCTTTGGAAAGTACATGGATTTACAATTAAGCATCTGGTATGCTCTAGTCTGTCACATACTTGGGTTTGTTATACCCATTAACAAGCAGTAAAATCTCCAGTATTCAATCTTTCTCACTATTTATATCTTATTTTCATCCCACACGTTCTCCTTCGGGTTTGGTTTTCCTTCACTTTGGCCAGTTTATTTAGAACCACTAAATAGAAACGGTGCCACTCTTGCTTCACAGCTCAGCAGACAGGGAATGGTGGACCACCGTGTTGGGCCATGCCTATTCAGCCTCTGCTGCCTGTGCCATTTGTTATAGCTGAGCCCTGGCCACCATAGCGCTAAAACTCTGCATGAAGTCTGTCCAGTAAGGCCAGGCTCTTAAAATGGATGTGAATACTGCAGGTTTCTTATGGTTCTCTTTATTCAGCCATTTAAGCACAACTGATTTTCACATCATCTTTCTTTAACCCAACATAATCCAGCATTCTTCAGCCTGATGTAAAACTTCGAGTATTGGGCGGGACCTAGGATTCTCAAGTGATTCACTGAAATGTCATCTATTTTCAAGCTCCAAATAGATGCTTTGTTTTAAAAGCACCTAAAATAATAGAAATTGAAAGAAGATGCTAGAACAGTATAGATTCTGTGCACACAATTCAGAAATATGTGTATGGAATGCAACACTCCTAATTCAATGTCTGCTTCATTTCTTCTCCCCAGGTTCCAGCTAACCCTGGATAGAACAACATACACAACAGAGAGATGCCTTATGAGAGCAGGGAACATTTATCCTCAAAAGTCAGGAAAGGGAAAGGACCTCACCCTGTTAGTCACTGTGGTGGTTAGAACATTTTGTGGTTACAGGGAATGGTGGCCTTTGCTGGAGCCTGTGGTGTAAACGTCTCAGTTTGCAATCAGTTAGAAACTGCTCTCTGTAGTGAAATAGACCCTCTAACAGTATCTGCTTTATCCTGAGCAGTTGCAGGTGGCATCCACATCAATATCGAGGAGAAAAAAACTGAGAGAGAAATACAGGTCTGAAAGCGGTCCCAGGGAAGCATATTCAGAGTTTGGGCAGACCTCAGAAGGAATTTCTGGAGAAAAGTCAGGATGCCTGTGTGGATATTTTGGTGAATCTAAATTATTAAAAAGAAAAGGCAGAAAATCCCAAGACTGGCAAAGCCCCAAACTTGTAAATAATTTTTGCAATCTAGAGTCCCAGTGAGGCCTGACATTTGGAAGGAGGGGTAGGAACTGGAGAAACTACCATCACCTGGAGAGAGTTTGGAAGTGTTCATGGAGAGTGCCCAGCAGGCAGGAGGGGGAGTGATAAAAGTGGCACTAAACAAGGGCAGTTCCTCAGGGGAGCACTGAACACTAGGTAAGGAGATAAATTAAACTGGAAACAGTTTGCTACCTGTTGGCTGGGGGCAGGGCAAGGACTGAATACAGAGCCAAGAGCTGCTATTCAGCCAACCTGTGTAGCTGCATAAAACATGATGCAGGAGCCTCCTCTGAGTCTGAAGTTGGTACAAAACTTCTAAACGAATGAGAACACAGGTTGAGAAACGCCACTCTGTGTTTAATGTCGCTATGTTTATTTGCAGGGCAGTTTTAGAGGAACACTTTCAGTTTAGGTGTAGACAGTGTGGAGATGGGAGCAACAGAGTGGGATTTCAGGAAGCGCTGGAGGCAACAACAGGTGAAATGTAAACACAAGGGTTTCTTGGCAAAATGAGTAAAAAGTTGCTGATGACAAAATTTGTAATTGCATTTGGGGGAAAAAGTATCTTTCACTAGACCAAAACTATGTCAACCACATCAAGAGGGTATTCTCACTGGAAATACAAGGGACTTACCCTACTGGAGCCTTTGAACTCCACTTTCAGGTAACAGGAATGTTCCCTGTAGGGTAAGAAGTGGTCTGAGGACTACCTTTAGTGGTAGGTGTGTTCCTCATAGACCAAGTAGATGAACTGTGGTGTCACGGTGACAAATTTGGGTCCACTGGCCAAGGAAATGGAGGAATTTGGCTTAACTTGCAAGCATGGGGTGAGGTTTTCTGAGGTCCAGCCTTGCTCAGAGGACTTCTTCTGAGAGCTGAGCAGGGCTTTTAGGCTTTTCCATGAGCTTGGTTTCACCTGAAGAACTTCTGCTGTCCACACAATACTCCTACACAGAAACATTGCCCGACACCCGCTCTGGTGCCCGTTGGCTGGGAGCTGCAGCCCAATCCATGCAGGAAGGGATGAGGCATGTTGGACCACAGCAGAGCAGCTGGATTTCCTCCCTCCCTCCCTCCATGTAGGGCGTGCAGCACAGCCGGCCTCGGTGCCCCTGTGGAGCAACCTCAGCCTTCGGGACTGGAATTTCCAGGTTACAGTAAGTTCAGTTAGACTCAAGGTTCACCCCACGCTGCTGATGAACGGACAACCACTGCCTTGATGATCTGTTTGTGATTAGCCTCCTGAGAGTTTAATTTAGTTTTATTTTTGCGAGTTGATATTTGCTGGCCCAGGGGCAGGGCATTGCATTGCATGCTCTGTATGCAACATTATGGTTGTTTTTCAAATATGTAAATAGAGGCAAGTTATTTCTCTCAAATCTCTAGCTGTTAGAGCTTATTTTTAGTGCTACATGCACTTACTACAAATCCCTTGGTTTTTGAAGTCCCTGTTTCTGTTCTCAAACCTCAGTCTCTGCTTGAAAGTATAATTAGAGTTGATTAACAGTAAGGAAAATAAATATTGGTTTTGCTGACTAAACCAATGGCCCTAAACACAGCAGATAGATTACTTTCAGTGATGGATTCAAACACCTTCAGACTGCTTGGTCTTTCTATTTACCATTATCAATGTTGTAATTTTGTTATCAAGACTGGCAGTTTCTTCTCACAGAAAATCTTTATTGCAAGTATGACCTGCCTAACACCTCCCTATTAGTAACAGAAACAAATAAGAGTTGATTGTTCAGCTGCTGTCATTTAAAAAGACTAAATCAACCTGCCACAAAAGAATAATTCCCTCTGGTAACTTTATCCATTTGCCCTTGGTGGTGACACTGTGGATACCACCCTGGTTGAACTATATATTAGTTCCTAGCCAAGCACTTCGAAATATATAGCTCTGCACAATGTTGTAATTGAAAAAAATTGAATAGCCATAGATGGTTCAGTAATCTGAAAAGAATGCAAAGGTTCAGTTCTAATAGCTTTGCACAATTTAGTACCATTTTGCTGTGCCTTCCAAATGGGTTTATTCTGCTGCTCTGTGTATATCTGTTATATAACTTGGCAGCCCTGCCTATGTACAGGCAGCCCTGTTTTTTAAAAGGATGTGTCAATATTTTTATTCTGTGTTTTGACCACATTTTTAAAAGACTTACCCAACCAATGACCCACTCTGGGTGTTTACTCTTCCAGCAAGATGGTGGCTGCTCATCCAGAGTCCTACAAAGGATGCAGTAACCTGTCAGATGAGTTAAGAACTTGATTTTGAGCTTATTGATTAAAGCTGTCTTTCTTTTATCATGTCTTGGAATCAAGTCTCTACATTCTCTTTAGATTGGGGAAGCTTTAAAAGATGCTGTGGAATACGTACTTTTTAAAATTTAGGTTGTAGCATCCACTGAGATTGACTTTTATTTATTTTGCATACAATTCTTCTGTGTGTTTCTAGATATTAAAGCCTATCTGTACCTATCTGTGAAGACCTGCTGTTCCGAAATCTAAGGAAGAATGACTGAACAGACAGTCATCAGACTGGAACTTCAGTTTAACTTAAAACTGTTCTTTTATTTAAAAAAAATGACATAATTTTGTTGTCACATTTTGCTCTTAAAGCATTCCTCACATAAATCCTACATATAATATGACCGTATTTAATACTAATTAAAAAAAAAGTTTATCTAAAAGAATTGTTAATATTATTGATATCTATAAATACCCCAGAGACTAACCTTGCTTCTTTTCAAGGTAAATAAATTATCACACTTCTAATAGGGATAGTAATAAAAGTTAGTTAAGATGTAATTCAGAATCTGTCTATCTATCTTTCCATCCATCCATCCATCCATCCATCTATCTATCTATCTATCTACCTACCTACCTACCTACATACCTACCCACATACCTACCTGTATCTCAAGGCTTTTCTTCTGACTAACTAGAGGAATGTTTTGGTTGGCGGGTTTTGCATCTGGTTATTTTGAGGTTTCTGTGCTGTTTTTATAATGATATGGATGAAAACAGAGTCATACTAGGATTTAAAGCAGGCAACACCAAAAGGGTCAAATTGTTAAAATGCTTAGGAAAAACACTTGCAATATTTTTCAAGGTCTGCATAGACATGTATGTGCAAAAGGCTTGAATATAAATACAATCACACATTTCATGTGTGCCAAAATGTGTGCTAGTAAATATTACAGTGCTTTTGGGAGACTTATTGGAAACACAATCCCAGATGAGGGAAGTGTATGGGAATAACTATATTGTCAGACTATCAGAATGTGAATGGTTCAATGGAATGGAATGAACAGCGCAGAGAAGAAATTTTCTAACAAAAAGTAAATTTAAAATAAAATTAATCTTCTCCATTCTTGAGTGAAAGGCAGAGAATGAAAGACAAAGGGAGACCAAGGAAAAGAGAAGATAAAGAGAAGATAAAGATAAACTGAAGTAAAAATAACTGATGGTTGATAGGAAGCAGAGATTGAAACTGCTTTTAGATTTCACTTAGTTGTATGGCACAGTATTCTTCATTCTAGGGCAGCTGGCTTTGGAAAGTCTGCAGGAGACATGAGGTGTTTCTAGATGTTGGAGTCTTTTGTGTGTATGTCGGTCTCCAGGTAGTTGCAGATGTACATTTTTGAATCATCCTAACTTTCAGCATATTTGTATCCCAATGATATTGTCTTATTATTCAAGAATTAGAGTCTTACACAAATGATTTCTAATTACCTATCAGTATATTGATTACAGTATATAATACTGTTGTTAAGTCAGGTATTTCTTAAAATTAGGATAGCCAGTAGTAACTTTCTCTCTCTAGCCTATTTTGATTAGTCCTGCAAACAGTTTGGGACTGATTATTCAAATCTTGGCTTAGATGGTCAGATCCTGACTGCTTTCTGTGGAGGTATACAGTCCACTGAAGGTTATTATTTTACTATAGCTGAAAAAAGAAGCTTTGAATTTAGAATCAATAATGGGATATAGAATGAAAGAGTTAACTTCTACAGTTTCACTGCTATTCTTCTGTTGCAGGAGCATTATTAACAAAGGCTTGATTGTTGTTTTGGCTACAATTATTAAGTACAAAAGAACTTTATGAAGGTTCCAGACACAGACTGGCATTTAGACTGACTGTCCTTTTCCAAAGCAGCTTTTCTATTAAATAAGTCCATTATTAAAACATGGTAGCTTTAATTAAATCTCTATAATCTTCCATCAGGAAAACAGCATTAGTCTGCTAGCCAGGAAAATATGGTAAGTCCAAACAGTATCCCTGTTATTAGTACTTGATTGTCTGTTGGGGTGTTTGATCACAGGCATGGAGATTTGGATGTTGTTGTACAGTAAGACTGGCCCATTGTGTCAGGAGTGTGTGTGTGCTGGGGTTCATAACAATTCCAGCTCTTTCAAACTACTGGACCTGAAATCCTTAAGACTGCACAAAATACTGCTCTTGTACTGGCCTAGCTCCTCTTTGAGTGGTTGCATCACTGCAGAGATGCTTGAACGAGCCTTATTTATTAACACATGAGAAAACAAGTAAGTGTGTAAGATATATTTACCGAACATGAATGTGTCTTCCCCTAAAGCCTGTAGTGCTGGGAACTGTAGATATAAACAAAAATAAAATCATCATTTTTGCATTTAAGTTTTGGTTGGATTATACTAAATAACTTGATTAAAAATCACACCTTTAAATGCTGGTTCAGATGCTGAGATCGGGAACATTTCTAAGAGATGAAATCCATCTCTCTGGATAAACCCACTAGAGATAAAGAACTGGCAAATAGCAGCCACTGATGTGGTTGTTTAATGAGCGGATGTAAATGTTTCTGTCCAACTTGCCTCTAAGATTTATACTTAGCTTTTGTCTCCTCACCACTTGTGGGCAAGTGGCAGTCCCAGCAGACTGAGATGGGGCATGGCACACAGGAGATGTGTGTGCATGGTATCTGAGCACACGCTACTGAGAGCTGCTCAGGTGTCTCTGTCATCAGACAATTCTTCCTTCTAGGGAAAGGCAATAAAACAAAAGGTCATGGAGCTGTTTGTGCTAGCTGCTGTGTATTTCCCTGTGCATTGGTTTGGCACGGCCTGGTTTTTGGTAGCACGGGGGCCACTGAGACAGCCCCTGTGAGAAGCTGCTGGAAGCTTCCCACCATGTCCAGGAGAGCCAATGGCTGATGGCTCTGAAGATGGACATGCTGCTGGCCAGAACTGGGCCAGTGAGAGAGGCTGGTAACGCCTCTGTGATGACATAGTTAAGAAGGAAATCAAAACAAAGTCACAAGATTTTTGATTCTAGTCAGAGCAGAGGAAGAGGTGAGAACATGTGAGGGAAAAAACAACATGGCAACATCAAGGTCAGTGGCGAAGGATGGGGAGGAGGTGCTGCAGGCGCTGGAGCCGAGATTCCTCTGCAGGCCATGGTGCAGACCATGGTGAAGCAGGTTGTCCCCCTGCAGCCCATGGGCCCACGGGGAATGCAGAGATCCACCCACAGCCCGTGGGGGAGGTGCCCACGCCGGAGCGGGTGGATGCCTGGAGGAGGCTGTGATCCAGTGGCAGACCCGGTGGAGAGAGAGGGCCCTGCTCCCAGGCTGGAGCAGCCTGTCCTTGGAGGACTGCACCCCGTGGGGAGCGATCCACGACGCAGCAGTTTTGGGAGGGCTGTGTGCCCATGGGAGGGGCTCAGGCTGCAGCAGGGGTGGCTTGGCTGCTGCTCCTGAGAGGGGACCCACGCCGGGAAGTTCCCTGAGAACTGTCTCCCGTGGGAGGGACCCCACGGCCTCACAGGGGAGGACTCTTCTCCCGGAGCAGTGGAAGAAAGTCCTGGTGATGGACTGACCAAAACCCCCCTGCCCTGCCTCCCTGTGTTGTTGGTGGGAAGGAGGGAGGGCCTGGGCAGGTGTGCGTGTGTGTGTGGGTGCGCGCGCGCGTGTATGTGTGTGTGTGTTTAAGGACTTATTTTAATTTCTCATTATCCTCCTCTGACTCTGTTAGCATTACATTCACTTTGTAACTTTAAGTTAAGCCTGTTCTGCCCTTGAAGTGTTTTCTCCTGGTCCTTATCTCAACTAATAAAGCCTCCATTGATTATTTTTTTTCCCTGTCTCCTCTGCCCAGCTGTGGCAGGGGAGGGTGAGTGCGAGACTCTCGTGGGTGCCGGGCATCAGGCCAGTGTCAAACCACGACACCCTGCTTCCACTGAAATGACTGTCAGCTGCTGTTGGCTTCAAGGGAATGAGAACCAAGTCCCATGTGACAGATATGAAAATTATGACAGTCCTAGACTTCTGAGTTTTATAGGAATACAATTATCTTAAATATGGGCTGTTACTATGACCACAAAAAACCCCCCAGGAAAACCCAAACCAAAAAAGGGGAGGGATGCAATTACCCAGAGAGCAAGTGGCATGCTTTTCACTGATTAGACTGTCCTGTTTGATTAAATTCCTCAGTATTTTTAATTTTCTAGCCCTAAATGCTGCCTTACATTTTTCTTGGGTCCCTTTGTTCTAATTCATCTGCTTTTAGATGCAGATTTATTTTTTCAATCCATTCAGTTTCTCCACAAACTTATCCTGTCATTATGTGTTTTGTATCTCCCTGCAGATGGTTATTTGACAGAAAGTTTCCATCGACTCCAGAGAATGAGTCCTGTAAATACCCTTTGTGGTTCTCAGATGGAGTAGTTGCAAAATGGAATTGATTAAAAGGTCAAAAAACATTACTGTTGCAATGTCTGAATTGCTCCATCAAAGTGTTAGTGGGACAAATGTGTGCAAATCTTTTCATGGGACTAATCTGGATTAAAAAAATTCTGTCTTTGAGATCAGCTTTCTGATGTTTCCCAGAAAGAGAGACATTTTCAAATTATAGCTAGAAACTAGTCTTTCCTCTTACACTATTGACAATTAGTAGTAACCCTGGAGGTAATGAGGTTCCTCTAGTCTGAGTTTACAGTAGGATTTAGAGTCATAATATTTGATCTATTTTTAAAAGTCTGGAAATTCTAAGTTGTTCAAAGTAGCAGTTTTGAAAACAATAGTTTCATTAGTATATCTAGCTAAGGTGAGAATTCTTGCAGAAACTGGAAGTAACCAGATCTTTCTGCATGAGAATCACTGATGGGGAGCCAGTGAGCATCAGTAATCCCAGACTTGTTTCTCAAAATTCTACATGACACAGGAGAAGAGGTGGATGTATGATCTCTCTTGCTCAGAAGATCACAGAAGGCCAGGAAAGTCTCAAATGTGATGATATGAATTTATCAACAAGGACATCATGGCTGAATCTTGGCAAAAGGTTAATTCTCAGCTTATTTTCACAGCAGCTGTTACTGTCCTGTTATCTAGCCATCCTACAAAAGGATGTAAATTTTTCTGCACTACTCAAAAAACATCCCACAGATAATTATTGGTCACTGCATCTTGGCTATCTGCACTGAATCTCAGTGGAGACAACATAATCGTAGGTTGTATTTCCAGCTAGGTAAGCCCCATATGGTGCCTCCTCCTTGTGATTTTTCTAGCAGCAGAATGTCACTGAGCTGAAGTGTACAGTCCATGGTAAAACACAAACTTTTGCTCCACGATGAAAGCAAAGCCTCAGTGTGTATAACCTCTGTGTCTCTCCACTCACTTGAGAGTAGAGAGAGATAATTTATGTCTGTCTGCAACATCATTCGTGAACTAAGCACTTGAACTAAGCCTCAAGAGCCTAAATAGGGAGTTGTTTCTACCTTATTTTGTGCTCTTGTAAAAGAACTTGCTTTGGGATGTATTAAGTCACTTTGTCCCACTCCTGGTTTAGATAGGCAATCAATGGGCATCAAGATTGTACACAAATTCTTTGTAAAGTTTGTATGTGTCTTGGATGGATTTCAGAATGGACTTAAAGTTTCCTTCAAATTCTCGTTGCAGATTCCCAGAAGGGGTGAGGCTGGGAGGGACCTGTGGAGGTCATCTGGCCCAGCTTCCCTACTCAGGCAGAGCCAGTTGCCCAGGGCCGTGTCCAGAAGGCTTTCAAGTATCTCCAGTGAGGAGGGCTCCACAACCTCTCTTGGTAACCAGTGCCAGTGCTCAGTCACCCTCACAGTACAAAAGTGTATCCTGATGTTCAGAGGGAAGCTCCTGTGTTTCAGTTTGTGCCTGTGGCCACCTGTCCTTAACTGGGCACTGCTGGAAACACCCTGGCTCCACCTCCTTTGTGTCCTCCCTATGGGTATTTACACACATTTCAAACAATTAAAAACCATTTCAAAGGAAATATGTTTTTTGAGAAAAATCGTTTTGCCCACGGGTTTTAACAAAGTTGTTTTTGCATGAATCCTGGGAGTACCTCTATCTGTAGGATGTGTGATTGGTGCCTAACCTCCACTCTGTCATCTGGAGCCACCTGCAGACCAGCCTTTTGATTACAAAGGAGCTCTTTGCTGCATGGACAGCAGGGCTGGCTGGCACACGCACAGTTTGAGGCACAAATCTGAGGCACGCTGTCAAATAGAGGGTGAGGTGAAAGATGGTAAGAGCAGCCACCAAGCACTGAAGTAGTTTATGTGACTAGAAAGGGGTGATGTGCCAGATGAACTGTTGTGGTGGGCAGATGGCAGCCCATAAGCCTGGGGTCTTACTGAACCAGACAGGAGACCTTGTTTCTTGAATAGAGAGAAGTATTCAACACATTCTCTGGAAACATTTAGGGATCGCTGGTGTTATTGCAGTTTATCTAAACTATTTGGATAACAAAAGTATTTCCAGATAAATGTGACTTTGCATAATCTTAAAGCACTGTATAGAGACAGTAGAAATACTGCAGTTCAATGAAACAGGAAAACTAAATTGTAAATGGCAGGACAGTCCACTTCTCTATTTTGCAGTGTCTAATGAAATGATAGATTGCAAATGTCAAAGGTAGAACACACTACCATACAATCCTCTAAAACACTTCTAGTTTCTCGTTAGAATTAATTCACCATTCTTTACCAGGCTATTATTTCATAGCAACACTTGTGATTTCTCATATAATACTATTGCTTCAACAAAAGCTCCTTTGGGTGTGTGTAGGTTGTAAAGTAGCTCAGTGACAAAGTTAGGGGATAGATCTTTACAAAATAAGGTCCTATAACAGGAGAAAATAAACACACAATATTAAGGAGCCATAGAGGTTCCCCAAATTATGTCCCCACTGGAGAGGGAGAGAAACCTTTTGTCTTTTGTGGTTTTTCTTAGATAGCAAGAAGAGCTGTACACAAAAGCTTCCCCTGATCCCTTTGGTCTGCTCTCACACTGCTGTGCGCTGGTGTCAGGTCTGCTCTTATCTGGTGGCCTGTACATGCACACTGACTCCTGGCTTGGTGCCTGGCGGGTCTTGAAAAAAAACTCAGGGTCTGCCCAATCGATGGGAAGTGCTCCTGCATGTGCTCTTAAGGCACAGGTCCTTACCGTCTTTTAACTCTGTTTCACATTCTTGCTCAAATTTAAATCTGCTCCCTTGGTTTTAGTGTGAGAATCTGAACATGGGAAAGAAAAATACAAGCAGGTGAACAGGCCGTGCTCCGTAATCTGGGTGCTGAAGCATGGCTGTCATCCCTCCAGTTCACCTGCTCAAACAGCTCTGGTGGCTCTCAGGTACCACACATGGCTGTCACGGCTCTGCCAGCGGTGTTGGTCTGCTCTTGCTCTTGCGCTGTTCATGTTCTGCTGTTGTTTTGGCAGGCTGCTCACGCTTACCTGAGGAAGGAGCACATAGAAAGGAAGAAAACAAATGAATTCAAGAGCATGGAGCTGCTGAAAAACGAGGTTCGCTGCCCTCTCCCCTGTGATAACAACACTGTGAGTAAAGCTTCATCACCAGTGTTATGTACAGCTATTGCAGCACAGGGCTGTCAGCTCTCGTTATTTAGAAACTGAGCAAATGGATTGCATTACTTCTTCAAAGTCTTTTGAACTCAGGCTGTGGAACAGGAGGCACCAGTGCAGCTAGAGACTGTCACATGGTTGGAATTGAAGCAATCATCTTTCCTCCACTCCCCCTGCAGCATCAAGGAGTGCCAGTGTTGGTGCACTACCAGGCAATTGAAATGCAATATAAATGTGCCTTTTTTTTTTTTTTTTGAGTGGAAGTATAGAACTGTTCAGTTGGTCCAGGGCTGAAGTGAAATATTCAGTTAAGAATAAGCTTCACAAATACAAAAATATAAAGGAGACTATAGCATGCAGTGGAAAGTTTACCTTTTTTTTGGGATTCCATAGTGTCATGGTAGTCTGTGAAAAGTTTGAAATTTTTGAAAATTCCAGTAGCATCATCAAGTCTGTTTAATGGAAATTCTTGTCATTTTGTAGTAAATTACCAGACTAGGAGTACCCACACACTGGTAAATTTAACTATGATGCTCTATTACCATTATGGCCCTTTAATATTTCACCAAGGAGTTGCCACTTAGAAAATGAAGCAGCAGTAGGATAGAGTTCCTTTCAGCCATAAGAGGGCAATGGCTACAGAAATCTGTCATTCAGCATACAGAACTAACTTAAAAATGATGAACATATAATGATTTCTGTTTTCATAACTTAATTTTTTGTTAAATGTGTGCTAAGCTGCACTAGAATTGCAATCCCTGAAATATGCTCTGTGTGACCAAAATGCAAGGCTGTTTATAACTAGTTTTTAAAACCTATAGATACTTTGCTTCTGTGGCACTTCTGTGGTCAGTAGCACTTACCTCTACTGTTTGCCTTTGGTCTTCTGCTTAGGGATTCTGTAGAGCCTAAAACATTTTAAAATAAAGTTTAACAGAAAGAATCTATTTGCTAACAGTGCCACCCTCTCACAGTTCTATTTTATGATAGAAATGTGAGAAAACCACTCTACATATAAAATCCTCTGGCATCCCATCGGTGCCAGTGCTGTCTTCATGCTACCATTATGAGCTTCTTTTACAGTTTACAGATTAGTAGATATAGTTTTTCCTTTCCAGTGGCAGTGAAAAAGGTGGTGGGCATGAAATATGACCATATTTGTGTTTGGAAAAATTCAGGTATTTTTTGCTTAGAAAATGTTCATTTTTAAAGTGAAAATAAGAAAGCTGAGTTAAGAATAATAGAAGTAATCCTTTAGTTTTGAAAGTACAAAGACCACCTTATTAAAAAACACTCCTTTTGAGTTACAGAGTAAAACCTCAGTATACCTTCATTTTATTGCTCTGATGCTGCATAATATGACAATTTCTTTCCCTAATAATACACTTTTGTCCCTACATAGTGTTATACTGCTCTGATGATGCATGCTGCTGCAATTTCTTTCCCCAAGGACACATTTTTATACTCAGTGTTGTGTCTGACAGATTATGATGTAGAATACAGTTTTATATTTATGACTAAAAGCCAAGTTTTAGTTCTTCACATACTGCCTTCTCTGAGATGTCATGCTCAATCAATAATGCTATGAACAAGTTGCTTCAAGCACATATTCTTTTTTCTAGTATTATTTACTTTTATTTTGGCAAACAAGCTAGACAAAGTAGTCTAAAACTCAAGCATGGATTCATTTTCTGCAGGTCAGCTTATAATAAAAAAAAGGTTAAACTTGTTAGAGGGAGGCACATCAATGAAAGTTAAGGGGATTCAGAAGTCTAGGACATTAATTTTATTAATCCAATATGGCATATATATGCTCTTTCACAGGAATTTTAGTTTATCCTGTTTCTAAACCAACTAAATACTAATGAGGGGAATAGCAGTGACTTCTGCATACGCTCATTTTGTCTTTTTTCTAAATCACTGTTATGAGGTAAAAATGCAATGTCATTGTAGGCACCAAAGGCAACAACTTGAAATGCATAATGAAAATTCTCAGTTTATTAGGTTTGTCCTTCTGTGATTAAAAACATATCTTAACAGCAGACATCTGTTGGACAACTTACGTGGTTCTTTTTGTCTTGGCATGTGAGAAAATCCTGTAGGCTGTATTGCTCAGCCCCGGTATGTTGCGGATGCACAGGAAATTAAGCATATGCTCAGTGGTGGAGCTGTAATAACATGCAAGTTTGGTGTAACCTGTTGAAAAGAAAGAGTGCCATTCCTTGCGCTGTGCCCTATGGAAAGGAAAAAGGGGGAATGCTAGGAGCTTTCTTCCCTTGCCTGATCTCATGTGACACCTCTGGTTGGTTGTAAATCAATTTTGACATAAAAAATAAGTGTGTGATAAGCAGCGTACTAAAATCAAAATAATTTTGCATCTACTATTTCTAAGCCTTGTACTGTGGCCGTTGCACGAAAAGATCACTGTAAACAGAGCAATGTTATGGAGCAGGGTACCACTCTCAGTAATTTTCACAAGTGAAGCTAGATTCTTTTTTTTCCACTCAGCAAACATATGTCCTTCAGGCTTCCTTAAATGGGGTACCTCTTTCCTTAGTAAAAGTATTTTTCTTCCTGTGAGCCCAACTAACTCATCTTTTGAAAGGTGACTGCTTTGAAGTCAAAAGAGCAGAACAGCACCGTGGGCTGCCAGCATGCAGAAGGTTTTGTTTGCCTGTGCTTTCAGAGCAAAAAAGGCCTTCACTGTTTTAACAAAGTGTTTCAGAAATATACAGGGCCAGCTTTGTGTTTTGCAAGTAAATATGCAATGAAGCCCGTGAGAGAGTCACAAAGAACATAATATTTATTTACATGCCCGTGGTTCATCTGAAATTTGTGTGCTACAAAGGTATCAGAAGAGATAAAAGTCTTTATGAGGTAAATTGTCAAACTTCTGATGATTCATATGAATAAAAGCGTATTAGAAATGACGGTAGAGAAGGTTTAAATCTTCATGTTTCAGGACACAAAATAGCCTCTATGGAAGCTTAGGAAGGAACTCATCTTGAGTCTAAATATACAGTTTCCTGCTGAGACACTGGGGTCTTTGCCCCCAAATCCAAGTCAAAGAAGGACTGTGAAAGAGCAATAGGCTATTTGGATATGCTGCGAAGATTATGACAGAATTGTACGTCCATACACATCCAAGAGGACATACACAAATATATCCTGTCCTTGCTGAAAGCCTGGGAGCTGCAGGAAGTACTGAACCCTTTTTACTGTGAATATTATATTATCGAAACACTAAGATTCAGAAATGGGGCTTTGTGCCTTTCCAGGATATGGACAACAACTGAGGCTAGGCCTCTAGAGCTCAGGTCTCGCATCAAGGTGATGTGATAACACCAGGAGATGCAGAGATGAAGGTACATGCCGAGCATCAGTCTCCTCAGGACCAGTGATTATTGCTGCAAAAATCAAAGTTAATGAAGTACCAAATAAGTGGTGGCTTCTTCTGGCAAATCAGAATGTGATGATTCTAGTATCAGAGCAGCTGGGTTAATTTTATGTGCTGTGGTCTACCTGCTTTAGAGACCAAACTGGAAGATTTTATGGAAGCCAAGCTGGAGGATTTTATACGGTTTTCTTGTTGTTTATGGGTAGGCATGAGAGACACCTAAGAGAATGCCCTCCCTACTGCTTGCATCTGGCTCCAAAGAGTTAATCTGAACAGGAATTTCAGCTGGATTCACTCTGTTAGCTGTATCTAGTCTGAGTGATAGAGAAATTCCTTAGTGCTAAGCTGTGAGTGTAACGTGAAGAAAAGTCAACACGTGCTATGAGAAATCAGGGATGTCTTTACCCAGTGTTTTACTTGGTATGTTGTATGAATGAAGTTTTCTTCCTGACACAGTGCAAGTGGTATGATAGCATGTAAGACAGCTGGCTTTGGAGCTTGGCAAGGAGTGAGTGAAGAAGGTTGAGAAATTCTCCTCTGGGAATTGATGAAGAAGTGACTCATTCCAGCCAGTTTGGAGAACTTCTGTCTGATTTATAGGTCACAGGATAGGAGCTCTTTTGGGCTGTGTTCTACTGAATTTCATGAACTGAAAGGGGCTTATTTTTTATAAGATTTGGAACTTTTCTTTTACTAAAATCTTCAAAACAAGTGTTCAGTAGCTAACCTGCAACTTCTATAAGTAGTACCAGTATTTTTCTGTCTAAAAGATTTCTGTTTCCCCTGCTTTTGTTTAATTTTCCCAGTGTCTGAATAAGCAGGTAATTATTTTGTGTATAAGCAGTATATTTTTCCTAAAATGAAGACCTTTGATAACATTACAGTTCTGAAAAATTTAGTAACTGTATATGTTACCTGATGTCAAAACAATGTACCTTTTTTTTTTTTTTAATATAGCTACAGCTAAAGCGGATTTTTAAGGCCACTTTAGTCCAAGTAAATATTCCCGACTCAGTGGATCAAGATAAAACCACAATCTGTAGCTGCTTCTTTAGCAAATACCAGACTGGGACATTCATTTGCCCACTCATGGATTTTCTGGCTTCTTTCTTATTAGATGTTAACTAGCAATTAACAGAAAAGTCTAGAAGAAGCTTATGTTTGATTTTGGACCTTGAACAAATCTAACCATATTCTGATAAGGAAGATTTGAAGTAGCAGGTATGTACATAAATTTTATATTTTCAAGAAAAGCTGTGGGGATAGAAATAACAGTCACACAGCCCAGAGGTCCGGCTTTCTGATGCAGTAACAGTAAAGAGGAAAATCCCAAAGTCTCTTTTTCTGAGCTACAGAATTTAGAAAGTATCACATAGGAAGTCTTCAGTAAAATCAGGAATTGTTCCCACTCCTTCAAACTCTGACTACCATGAAAATGCTTATTTTTGTCTTTACTGCTTGACTAAGTTATTCCAGGGGATTTTCCCAGTGTAAGGAAGAAGTTGATCCTGAACATGTTTTTTGTAGTATCACAATTTCCGTACAGAACTAGAAAGCTTTACCTTTTTTTTCCTACTCTTTTTTTTT
>VYZQ01005259.1:72097-95066 GCA_013400655.1 Mystacornis crossleyi | reverse complement strand
AATATCCAACCTAAACCTCCCCTGACACAGCTTCAGGCCATTCCCTCAGGTACTGTCCCTGGTGCCCACAGAGAAGAAATCAGTTTCTGCCCCTCCTCTTCCCCTCGCGAAGAAGTTGTAGATTGTGATGAGGTCTCCCCTCAGTCTTCTCTACTTCAGGCTGAACTCTGCCAGGCATCTATTCTCTATGTTTGGATCTTTGGAACAATTAGTTAAATCCCACCTTTTGATTTCCTAGATCTGTCACTGAGCTGGAAATATGAAAAGGACATGTTTCAGGAACCTATTCAAAGAGCTTGTTCTCTAGTCTTTCTAGATGGTCTTTCTCTAAGGGATGGTCTTTCTCTAAGGGATGGTCTTTCTCTAAGGACAAAAGATCTCTTCCACGGCAGAGATAGAGCTCTGGTCTCTCACTGTGAGACCAGGAGGGATCTGATGAGATGCTTTCCAGAGTTATCCCAGATCCAATGGCTAAGCCTGGAGAACAAAAGGCTTTGGATGACCTAATTGTGGTTTTCCAATACCTGAAGGCTGCCTAAAGAAATATAGAGACTTTTTACAAGGGCAGGTAGTGATAGGACAAGGGACAATGGCTTTAAGCTGAAAGACAGTAGGTTTAAATTAGATATTAGGAAGAAATTCTTTACTGTGGTGGTGGTGAGGCACTGTGTGTCCCCGGCAGTGTTTAATGCCAGGTTGAAAGGAGCTTGAGCAACCTAGTCTAGTGGAAGGTGTTCCTGGCCATGGCAAAGGGGTTAGAACTGGATGATCTTTAATGTCCCTTCCAAACCAAGCCATTCTATGCTTCTATGGTTCATAATTCTATGACCTTGCTTTTGTTTTCATCCAAGTTTGACATAATCCTTCCTTTAAACTTCACCATTTGCACATTCATTTCTGCTGTGGTAAAAGCATTGTAATCTGATTACAGTCCCAGAGAATTCTTCTTCACGATGCAACCTGAACTGGCAAAATAAAAGAGATAACTAAGATAAATTTCAAACTGTGGTGTATGACAGCAAAAATGCTTTACTCCTTTTCCCTTTACAGATTAAAAGAAAAATATATATATAGCACATTTAGAGGCTGTTATATTAAAAATAATTTGAGTCATACTTGCTCTTTTCTGAAGGAGAATATTTTTAAAATTGTATTTATTTACTCATTAAGATAGAGCGAAAAAATTTTCAACTGAATCCATATAGGAAAAATGAAGTTTCTACAAGGTCACACAATATAGAAAATCTACAAAATGTGACCATGTGAAATAGAGTTGTCTCCTGGATCTGGACACATGCTGTCAACACTAGATCCTGCTTTAATTCCTAAGGTTTCTGCTTAGAGTGCTTTCTGTCTTGAAGAATAATTAGAAATAAAACAAAGTGATAAACCACCTATATTTTAGGGGTTTTTTTTAGCGTAAACATCTTTTTTGCTATTAATGAAAACCTTTCTTATTTTATTCATTGTGTCTCGTAAGTGATTGTTTAGTGAACAAAACCCCACCCTCTGCTAACCACTGATTCCATGCTATCTTCTATTAGGAAATTCACTTAAACATATGTATGTTGATATACATCAATATGTTTAACCTGGTTTCCTGTGTGACAAGGCATCTTCCTAGTACCTTTTTTGTTTCTAACATTTCCCTCATTTTGTGATATGGTATGGGTACATTGAATAGAACTGAAAGACAATGAACACAAACTAAATGCAAGAGAGGAAATATAAAACTGATTAAAGAGAATTTTACCTAACATAGAATCCACCTGTACCACAAGATGTTATTGAGGACAGCAATATAACAGATTACAGGCAGAGGTATGTGGATGAATAAAATGAAAATTTTCAATTGTATCTGAAAAGACTAAGAAATTTTATAAACACTTGCAGATATGCCGTGACAACTTTGCAAAATGACAGTTTAATTTTTTTTCACATAAAATCTGGAAGTTTTGGGTGATGATTTGCTGTACTAGCCTTCTTTCACAGTGTCAGATGGCTCTATATCCACACTATACTGAATACTAGAAAGTCGTAAGTTTTTCAGAAAACAAGCACTTTAGTGTGACAGTTTTGTGGTGAAAACTGCCATTGTTTCTGTTAAAAAAAAAAAAAAACAAAACAGAAAACACCCCAAAATAATGTCTTCGGTAGCTACTGATCAGGAAATTCATAGAGATATATATGAATCCTTGTGCTGTGCTCATAAAATGTAGTTGTAGTGCAAATACCACTGAAAAAACAACCATGCAAGTTAGTTTAATTTGCCAAATAATGCTTTCTGAGAACATCCTAAGTTAGATTTGTGTTGAGAGGAGACTGATCATTCACTTGGAATGAAAATTAATTTCAGAATGAAAAGTAAATCAGTGGTTTTCTGTTTTCACATAAATAAAGCAGGGCATGTTTCACACCAGCAGCTTAAATGTAAGACAAAGCTGTTTGAAGGCTGAAAGAGAATGGAGATCGTTTTCTAGTTTTTGTCTCAGCAATTTCAGTATTATTCCTTTCTTTACACTCAGTTTTTGCTCTTCCTGGAGTTCTGAGGTGAGAAAGACCTTTGCAGAGATAGTGATTCTTTGAACTTCAGATACATGTGAATTGGATATATGATGCACCTCAGCCCTCCTCTGCTACTGAACTCAATGACACAGCTTTTACCACTCCCACACATTTAGGCCATTGTATTTCAAACCACTATCTTCAGCCTCACATATTTTATTCCCATATGTTTAAGCGCCTCAGTGCAACTGCTATCCATCTATATTTTACAAGATACTCAAGAGCCCTTGCATAATTATAATGTGCATAAAAAATCAAGAGAACTTCCTTCCCCACATTTTCATTTCTCCTTGATACTTTCCTTCCCCACTTACCCTCACTTCTGTTTTCATTCCAGAGTTTCTCCTCCTAAGATGATCTGTGCTACAAGAACATCAGACCGGTTCTCCTGCCTGCTTAGCCCCACAGCCAGCATCCTGTAATGGCTCCCTGTAGTGGGTTGGAACATAGTTGATGGACAGTCTTTCAGACCAATGGCTTCTTAGAATCTGACATATTTAAAAGCAGCACAAGCATAGGACGTCCCCTTTGGGGGAATGGGTCCCAGGCTACGTCTCTTGGAGTGGGCCCAGGCATTCCCTACCCTGGCGCCGGGGCATGGGCCCCCAGATCGCTGTGGGAGAACCATCTCAGAGCCACAGGCAGCTAAGAAACAATCATAAGATGCGGCATAGCAGAGAGCATACGTCACGGCTTCTGAGGACTGGCGGGCATCCCCTCCCATTTCCCAGGCGGCTCNAGGAGACTCTTAAGAACTGCAACACTGACCAAAAAACCCCACATTTGTTATCCTTTGTGCGGGTTGGGTAAAAGGAGGGGTGTGCTAGAAGAGGGGGGAGTTTAGCTTTAATTTTTCATTATTTCTTTTTTATCTTTAATTCTGTTATAGCAATTAACCTTTCTTTATACTTTAAAACGGTTTAAGTCTTAACCTGTTTTGCCTCGCATTTTTATAATTTTNCTGTAGTGGGTTGGAACATAGTTGATGGACAGTCTTTCAGACCAGTGGCTTCTTAGAATCTGACATATTTAAAAGCAGCACAAGCATAGGATGTCCCCTTTGGGGGAATGGGTCCCAGGCTACGTCTCTTGGAGTGGGCCCAGGCATTCCCTACCCCGGCGCCGGGGCATGGGCCCCCAGATCGCTGTGGGAGAACCATCTCAGAGCCACAGGCAGCTAAGAAACAATCATAAGATGCGGCATAGCAGAGAGCATACGTCACGNGATTAGCTGCGTTAAACCATGACACTCCCACAGGATGGAGAAGTCTCTTCTCTGATCATTTCTACAAAAAATTTCTAGCTCCTTCCAACTCACTACTTTTAGTAAAAACAGGGTGGGGCTTTTGTTGTCTATTAACCACAATTGTGNAGACTTTCTCTAACGTAAAGCCTGACAAAATCAACTCTTCAACAAGGCGGCTCCAAGGTCAGACAGAGAAAGAGAAAGACAGTCGTGTGAGATGAAGCTGAAGATGGCGGTGGGAAAAGGGGGCGGAGGCACGCCCAGCACAAAGCTTAAAAATGCTTCTTGTAGGCTGTGGTAAAAACTGTAATATCACATANATTAGCTGCGTTAAACCATGACACTCCCACAGGATGGAGAAGTCTCTTCTCTGATCATTTCTACAAAAAATTTCTAGCTCCTTCCAACTCACTACTTTTAGTAAAAACAGGGTGGGGCTTTTGTTGTCTATTAACCACAATTGTGGAAATTATTATTGTAGTGTTAGTGTAATAAAAAGAGTAGAGGACAAAGAATTTTAAAAAACCTGAAGTGAATTCTAGAGTTGGATTCACAAATTCAGACTCACTTTGTGGTTCCTTTTTAATTCTATTCATAAAGTTTGGCTATCATAAACCATACTGATTTGCCAGTAATGAATCTCCAGGGAGAGCAAGTATTTTATGCTTTAAGGTATAATCTAAGGTATAATATTATAAATTAGAATCTGCTTTTAACTTATATATTTCTTACTTATTAAAATGAACAAATAACGTGTATGCCAAGTGACTTCGATGTAATATTTTCAGATATGGGTCTTTGATTTCAGGAGTTACACAAAATAGAGAGTAATATCAGAAGTTAAATTTTATATTTTATCTGTCATGGGTAACCCATGATATTTTTCTGAATCATATACCTTGAAAAGTAATGAACTGTAACACTTACTTGAGACAAATTTCACATCAAGTACATAAAATGAAAGCCTTATTAAAATGTGAGATTTATTTTTTAGTTGAAAGATAAGTATTTAAAAGATATTTTTAATGTTTTTTTCTGAAATCCAGGAATTGTTGGAACATTTGTTATTCTCTTCTTTTAACCTCACACATCTAATACAGAAATTCTAAACAAAAGTCTAGGTTTCTAATACAGTCATAGCAGAGAAAGCAAGAGTTTGCCATTGTTCTCTGAAGGAAACAAAACCATTAGATGAGTTAAAGATTTCAGTTTTAAAAATGTGCATAGTCCCTGACGATCTATCTCAGCAAAGACAAGTATGAACAAACTGGATGGGACCTGGAGAATGTTAGTGGGCAGAAGGACCATCATGGGGAGCAGGCACGTGCTCTGTCTAGGAGTATGAACCAGGGAGATTCGATCCCAGCAAGGAGAGGAAAAGGCTTGCATAGAGCCAGTGCTATATTATTAGGTCACTCCTCAAACTTCACCGCACCCAGATCAACAGAGAGAGCAGCAGCAACAATACTTAGCAAGAGCAATTTTTCCATTCCTTGAGAAGAGTGCCTACTTTAAAACATCTCCTTATAATGTTCAAAGATTCTTATCCTACACAATAATTACTTTCACAAACTGCTTTTTACTGAGGGTTTTTTTTTGTTTGTTTTTGTTTGTTTGTTTGTTTTTCCCCCTTTGGGAATGTGGTATAGAGTCATATAACTAAACTGGGTAAAGACCTACACTAACGTAACTGATTCGCTTCCAAAATTGAGCTGGCTGTGGGAGAATGTTTTCCATGTCTTCTGGTTCTGTACTGGAGACAATGAGCTTCTACCTGTACCAGGTAGAGGCTGTTCTGGTATTCTGAAAAGTAAGCTTAATTTAGTTACCAAACAGATAAGCAGCTCATGAGTAAAGGAGACATAAGCAGGAGGGTAGGAACAAAACTACTTCTGATAACTGCAAATTAGATTTTTGTCCCACGAAATACAAATGTAGAGGGAAAACCTTTTTACATGCAGTTGATGTAACCTTTGGAAGAGCCATGAAATATATAGGCAATAAAAAGAAAAATTAAAAAATAAAAACAAGCCATGTGTTATTTTATCTTTATGAAGACATACTTCATTTGCAAATTAGACAAGTTTGGTCCTATCAATAGAATGTAAAATCATGCAAAGGACATGAGAATAGTCTCCATTTTATCAACAGATCTTCCTTGATGGAGATCAGAATCTCTGCACATGTGGTAACCAGGTACTGTAAGTTCAGGGTCTGCTTAACCGTTGTCAAACTACGTTTCAGACAGGACTGGTAACTGCAGCTGTGTTTAAGAAAGCAGACATCTGACTAATCAATTCTGTTAGGTAAATTCCTCATATATTTCAGAGTTCTTTGTTGGGAAATATACAAGAATGAAGGTCATGTCCAAAAAACCCCAGATATGAGAATGGCTAATGCAGTAGATTTATTGAATAATAACTGTGATAAAAAATGATGGTTCATCAGAGTGCATCAGAGAAGGGAGTGAAGGAGAAATTCCAATATGATCATCTTTTTTTTCCAGAGCTGAAAAAAAAAAATCTGAAAATGTAGATGTACTGGACACATAAAAAACATGAAACATTCTACAAATCAAGCAAAGATCATGTTTATTTCTAGCAGGATGTTAAAGAAAACAGAGGGGTCATCAAGTGCACTGGGATCAGAGGAAACAACAACAGGACTTGAAAGCAGGAGTAAAAATAATCTTCATTTATTAAACACTACGTCTAATCAGATTCATGTGCATGTCAAGATGTCTTCAGTCTAATTTACTAAAACTTGGATGTGCAGTTTCAGATACTGATAAACTGCAGGTATAAATACTCACCATGGTAAGGTGCCTGTGTTTGCTCTGCACTACAATTAGATGACCAAATTATTTGCTATTGAGTATTGCGCAAACTATATCTGAATCACTTTGTGCAAAAGAGAAAAATAGGTTCAAAAGATTGCTGCTGCGAATGTCAGTCCTGCACTGTTATTTCAGTGAACAGGAGAGAGGAAATGATTTTCCATATCATCTGGTACATGGAATTAAAAGCTGGACAGATAACACATATGAAAGTATGTCTGCATTTGAATTGTGGGAAGTAAGGAAAACAACTGATAGTAACATCAAGCTGCAAAATATTGCTTTTCTCAAATATCAATTAATGTAAGATTGATAGTTCAGTTCAGAATCTCTGGAAAACAGAAATAAAGAATGATGGATTTTCACCTTGTCATGAACCTCACCTTATGTAAGGTGGGCAAAAAAATCTTGAAATGAGAATGGTGGCACCCTTAAAGCCAGTAAGCTTAATAAATTATAAACTGACAAATTTATCAAAATATGTAGTATTCTATGTAAATGGAAAATGTGCTCAGCTCTTATGGATACAACTAACAGTCTAATATGGGATCTGTCAAATCACTTCACAGCAAAATTTATCAGAAACTCTTTATGAAGTCCATGTCACCTTGGAAAAGGTTCCTGATTAATACTTTCTATCAATCAAATTTCAGACTGTTTTTTGGAACTGCCTTCAAATTTCCTGTTCAAAAAATTTATGTAATACCTACTTTTATAAAAGAAAGCAAACAGACTCAAAACTTACATGAAACAGTGAAACTCATCCCAAACAACTGGGTTTTTTGAATACAACCATTTTGATTGCAAAATATTGTATATAAACATTTTACCCTTATTTTGGACACTTTTCTGTAAATAATTTTTTTTAATGGGACATAAAATAGGTTTCCTAAACCTCCCCTTTCCTTTTCATCCCTTCAGCATCAGTAAAGTGAAAAACCTATGAGCAGATTTTTCATTAAACTGAATAGCACAAGATTTTCACCCAAGAAGCTGGTTGTTCTTTCATTCCACTAGGACAAGTATTCTGCTCTGTGCCAAAATCAGAGGCTCACAAATCTGATGTTCTCACCAGTGTAGCACTGGGCTTTCTGGTTACCATAGGAAATTTCTCTTTTAAAGTATGAAATTTTCAGGTAGTCTAAATGGCCTGCCCCTCAAATTTTGGATTCCTAGAATCATAAAATGGCTTTTGTTGGAAGCGAACTTAAATTTCACCTAGTTCCAGCTATGGGCAAGGACACCATCTGTTAGATCACGTTGCTCATAGCANGGATCCAGTGTTTTTTACCATCCAATTGCCGATGGAGTACACATTGAAATCCTTTCCCTGAATTCCCAGGAAAGTAACCACGGAATCTGTATCCAAACTCCAGGAAGAAATCTTGAATGCTTTCAGGGCNTGGGCAACCTGTTCCAGTATCTTATCACTCTCATAATGAATAATTTCTTCCTAATATGTGATCTAAACCTAATCTCTTTCTATTTAAAGCCATTCCCCCTTGTCCTATCATTACATGACCTTGTAAAAAGCTCCTCTCTGGTGTCTTGCAGGGCACCTTCAGGTACTGGAAGGTGCTTGTTATGAATTAGATGTTGGTTTAAATAAGTCCCTGTCTTTTGCCCAGGTCTCCAGCAGCAGGCAGTAGCTTTATTGAGGTGGCCAGCACCCCAAGATCCACTCTCATTTGCAAGTTCTTTAATAATGGCTGATTTTGTCTATTATAGAATGAATTATTTATTTAATAGACACAGAACTAACAGAAATAAGACTTAAGACAGACTATTACTACACAGGAATAATACAAAAAGAGACAACTAGTATTATACATGCGGTGTTAAAGGTACCGTTTATTTTACAGCTAGTGAAGAAATAATATAGCTTAGGATCCAGTGTTTTTTACCATCCAATTGCCGATGGAGTACACATTGAAATCCTTTCCCTGAATTCCCAGGAAAGTAACCACGGAATCTGTATCCAAACTCCAGGAAGAAATCTTGAATGCTTTCAGGGCATGTGTAGGAGACTTCTGCCTCTGTGATAATCTGTAGTACTTTTATAGTGCAAAATTAGCCTTTTGGTCACCTATGATTTTCTCTCTTCCCACATCTGTTAAACTGACGGACCTTTTGGCATCCTTTTTGTACCAGGTACAGATGATAACTGCTGGGCCTTGCTTGCCTGGGTTATCTCTCCTATCTGCACTGGCCAACCATGGTGGGGAGAGGGGTGGTAGGCCCTGCCACAGTGCTGTAAGGTTTTCTTGGGGCCTTCTCTTCACCAGCCTGAACAACCTCAGCCTGTCTTCATAGGAGAGGTGCTCCAGCCTTGCTCTGATAATTTTTGTGGCTTCCTCTGGACACACTCCAGGAGGTGAATGTTCTTCCTGTGTTGGGAAGCACAGAGATGAATGCCATACTCCAGGTGGAGTTTCATCAGAAAAGAGTAGAGGAGGAGAATCACCTCCCTCAACCTTNTGCGGTGTTAAAGGTACCGTTTATTTTACAGCTAGTGAAGAAATAATATAGCTTAGGATCCAGTGTTTTTTACCATCCAATTGCCGATGGAGTACACATTGAAATCCTTTCCCTGAATTCCCAGGAAAGTAACCACGGAATCTGTATCCAAACTCCAGGAAGAAATCTTGAATGCTTTCAGGGCATGTGTAGGAGACTTCTGCCTCTGTGATAATCTGTAGTACTTTTATAGTGCAAAATTAGCCTTTTGGTCACCTATGATTTTCTCTCTTCCCACATCTGTTAAACTGACGGACCTTTTGGCATCCTTTTTGTACCAGGTACAGATGATAACTGCTGGGCCTTGCTTGCCTGGGTTATCTCTCCTATCTGCACTGGCCAACCATGGTGGGGAGAGGGGTGGTAGGCCCTGCCACAGTGCTGTAAGGTTTTCTTGGGGCCTTCTCTTCACCAGCCTGAACAACCTCAGCCTGTCTTCATAGGAGAGGTGCTCCAGCCTTGCTCTGATAATTTTTGTGGCTTCCTCTGGACACACTCCAGGAGGTGAATGTTCTTCCTGTGTTGGGAAGCACAGAGATGAATGCCATACTCCAGGTGGAGGTTCATCAGAAAAGAGTAGAAGAGGAGAATCACCTCCCTCAACCTTCTTTTTATGCCACCAAGGATGTTGTTGACCAAGGAGAAATAATTGCATTTCAGCAGCTGAGTACACAGAAGTAAATATCCTGGTAAAATTTAAATAAGCAATGTCAACACTGACAGATTTTGCAGATACCTTTTATTCTTTACAGTTCCCATTTTTCGAACAAATATCTGATCCACAACAAAAGATGATTTTTCCTGAAGCAAAAGCAAGTAATGGCAAAAATTCTCTCACTCCAAACAATATTTGCAAGAAATTTGTTCCTGATTCTCAGAAGGAGAGAGGAATGGGAATTAATTTGTAATAATAAATCTATGAAGACTGAATGTTGGAATACTATACCAATAAATACATTGCAAGATGAGGGTCTCCATCTACTAAGAGACACCTCAACATAGGACAACTGGATGGTTAGATTAGACCTGAATGATGTCTTCCTATCCTGTTAGTGAAAAAATGTCAAAGGTTCCTCCAGGCTTTGCTGGGAAGGAGAACTTTGGCAGATCTCCAGCCTACCATCTGGCCTCTTGTCAGCTCCATGGTAGCAGCCTTCTGTGTGCAAGGGCTAGGGATAATGGTCTGTTTAGACAACATGCTGACTGTGGTACAGAACAGAGAACTGTTAGCAACACAAGTTGATTTGGTGAAAACAATTCTCAAGAGCCAGAGTGGCTGAAAAATTACCAGGAATCAAATCTGGCTGCTGCCCAGAAAACAAAAGTTTGTTGGATTTGCTGTCCTGATGTCTCTGCTTCAGAGGTTTTTAGACCTTTCCAGGGTGTATCAGAGAAGGTTTTTGGAAAGTATAATGGCTATGGGGAGACAGACATCTACTCTAGGGGGACAGTTTATTTCAGTGTAATTAAATTGAGAGATGCAAAATACATGTTAGGTCACCCTATCCATCTTGTCACAGAAGGAAGGAAGGCACTGTGATCTGAACGTCATTTGTTTCCTTTCTCATCTTCTTGCAGTATTTCAGAGTGATGGGTCCACTCATTTGGAAGGCAACAATAGCCTTATTACAAAGTGTTTGCATATGAAAATTATTTTTCAGTCTCTTGTACTGATGGTTATGTACAAATAGAGAATTTTCTGTGCCCCACATTGGTTACTCCCAAATTTAGGACAGTGCAGAAAACCTCTCTTCCTACATTCATATTTTCTTATTTTGCCAATAAATAATAAGTTTTAAATGCAGTAAAAAATTAAGTTTTTATTTCATAAAATATTTTCTCCAACTTTTTAGCAAAAAGAGGAGTAAAACTCCTAAAGAAAAACAGAAAAGCTTTTTGCCATTTTATGGGGTTTTTTGAGTTTTTAGAAAAAAATTAATTTCTTCATTAAAATAGCTATCTTTAAGGATTTCCCTTCTCAATAAAAACTTTTGTCTGGAAAATCAACAGATGCGCTTAACAATTGAAAGGTATTTATTTGCTGTATAACTTGTATTAGAATAGGTCAGTATCCTGTGTTTCCTAATTGTGCCACTTCACTGCAATTTTGGTGCCTTCCATAACTAAAGAAATAGTGAAAATAAAAAATTGTGTCATTTCCCATTCAGTAACTGCATTATGTCACCCATTAAGAGAAAGGTTCTGAGGGGACAGTTCCTCTTAACACATTTCCCTCTGGATATACATTATTAGACCGTTCAAGTTCTGTAATGTTTTCTGTCCACAAAATTTGCATTCCCACAAATATATCTATAGTAACAGAGTAAAGTGACCTTTAAATGAAGTTTTCACAGCATTTAAAGAGTGACAGAGAAGAACAATCCATGGCTTTTTTGTCCATATAAATGCGACTTTTTTTTGTTCATTTTGATTCATGGACTATGTTTAATGTTCTATATGGCTGCTTCTTTTAAATGACTTAGCTTTATTGAAAAGCTTTGAGAAACAGGAACCAGAGTAAGACATGCATCTGGACTCAGGATGTTGATATCAACAGAGGACCTAAAAAGATTTAGGAAGATTTAGAGAGCAGAAGAAATGAGAAAATGGTCAGATTCTCATATGATGAAAATTGGCAAAATTGGTTCTTCAGAGAAATATTTAAAATTTAAAAATCTGGGAAAAGGTGAAAAAGAGGTGAAGCAAATAGCAAAGCCCAGAAACACAAGTTGAAACTAACGTACACAGATTTAGACATTTTTAAGTCCTATCTAATCTAGTGTAAATAAACCAAAAGTAAGAGTATATGAACGTTTGTGGAATGAAAATCAGGTATTAAAAATTGGACAGCAATGGCATTGCGTAAATCATTTTACATCCATGTAAATTCTTAAAACATTCTATTAGAACAGCAGATATGCAGTGACTTTTTTAGATGAAATGCACTACAGATGTGGCTACAGTAATTTCACAGTTTAAGCCTTGGGCACATGGAATTTAAAACAGAACTTCATCACTATAACATTACACATTCAGTTCTGTCTTCACTGAAAAAGCCATGAAGTAGGTACATTAACTCCAAACAATCATTACTTTACCACAGTACTTCTCAGTGCTAGCATTTCAACTTCCTTACTGAAGCATTATGGACTTATGTGGCCCCTATTATTATAGCTCTCTCAACCATTTCCTATGTATTTAGCTGCCCAATTACCCTGTGAGACAGAATAAACCTACTTATTCCTGTTTTATGAGATGAGGAAACAGGACTCGGAGGACTGGTGACTTATCTAAGGTCACACAGCAGCAACTTAAACTCAGTCATGTCAAGCAACAGGCTCTGTGCCCTAATTTCTGAATCGACTTGATATGCTGCTTGAAATAGTCTGTGCATAGTATCTCACTAAATACACTACAAAATCAAAGAGCTTATTGCTAAGACTAGAGCCTTTTCTCTCAAAATATTGATTTCAGATTTCCAACATTTTCAGAAAACAAAAGAAAACAAAACAAGAATCTCATTGTCTAACCAAGTATATCCGGTTTACTTGGAGAAGTACAGTTTTTATACAATTGCAACTCTGTCATGCCACATAACACAATAATTATTATTTACAATATTGATCCATATTTTTCAATTTTAGTGTCATTCATATCAGTACTAACAATGGGTTCACCTACAACACAGCTCAGCCCCGAGTGGGCAGTACTTTGTGCCTGCATGGTAGCACACAAGGGATTTCCCTGGATGTCCCCAAAACTGTACTGTCCTGTGGCACTACAAAAAGCAGTCCTCTGTTTTTGGCCAGTTTTTCCTCTTCACCAGTGTACAACAAAATAATTTATGTAGTCAGTTTTTTAAAAAAATATTTTTCATGCTAATTAATAACATACACTGTCCTTGATTTTTACAGTACTGTCTTCATAGACCTCTGCTGTGTTATAAACACACACAAGCTGACACATAGAGACAAACACAGACATAGACACACACACACTACAGACACCCCTCCGCTACAAAAATTTTCTTTTGAGCTCCACAGCAGCTAAAAAGCGTTAGCGCTGCCACGTGTGTGAGAAAAGTATGGTATCACATAAATTAGTGAAGCTACACCTGCTTTATCTCTGAGAACAATTTGATGCAGTCAGTGTGCAGTGTACTCACAAAGGTGCTCATATGACACACATACTCACTGTTATTTGGAAAAGCATCATAGCTAAATTTTTTTCATAGTCATATGTTGTAGTACCCCAGCTTGGGAGCAAGCTGGGGAATGATTCATAGAAGGTTTTTTCAGGTTGGTTCAAGTTACTCCCTATGAGTTCTGTGTAAGCTCTTTATTGATTGTAATTTGTATTCTGTACCCCAGTGTCTCTGGTTACCATTCCCCTGAGTTCTGTTCCTCCCCTTAGGTTGGCCCTTCCCCCTTCCCTGCCTGCTAGGTGGAGAACCCCTGTCCCTCTCCTCCCCTGCCCCTTTAGCGGAGAACTCATGTCAATCCCCCAGTGGCACACCTCCCCTTCTGGAAAGTTCCCTTGTACTCGGTGTGTCATTGGACTGTGTGCCTTAATCCCTCCTCTGTTCTCACCCAGTTGGTTGTCACGCTGTCATTCCTCAACGAATCCACCCCTTTAACTCCTTGCCCATTGGTTCCTGAGCTAGCCCTCCCCCAGTATAAAATTCTGTGTAACCCTGAAGTCCCTGTCACTCCTCTGTGGTTCCTTTTGAGATTAAAACCCCTGAAACCCACAGGAGCGACCCCTCCTTCCTTCTTTACTCCTGCGGGCGCGGATCGATCTCGGGGGCTCCTCTGCCACCTCTGTGAGGACACTGCTTTGTCCCTCAGCTGCTGCAGGCCACCAGGACGCCTGCAGTGGGACGCGGTGAGCCAGGGCAAGGGCCACCCCAGCATCAGTCATGCAGAAAATAATACGTGATCACTTTTGATAGTTTAGGAAGTGGTCTGCATTGCATGCATTCTTAAGATGTCTCCAGTTTCCATACATCAATTTCAGTTAGAAAGTTTTATCCTAGAAAAGATTAAAATCCTTAATGAATCCAGACTAGACAGGCAACTACAAATGCCCTGTACACTGGGTAAGATCTGTAGGCTCAAATCTTGGGAGAAGTTGGAAACAAATATTTGTCAAAAATCTCCAGAAGTTTTCAAGGGAGGCTGGAAAGTTCACTCCAAGATTGAGACAAAACTTCCAGTTCACCCATCTCAAAAACAGGGAAATGAGTTTCAGTGATTAAACAGAACTGAAGTATAAATCTACGTATATAAAAAAAATATGCTCTCATTTTATGAAACTAATTCACATTATCCTTTTAGTGACCCAAGGACAGAACCAGATGCAGTTTCTCTAATAAACAGAGGAACAAATTGCCAAAACATATTACCAAAACTTTCTTTTTCTATAGTAATATATTACTATATTTTCCCTGCTTTAGAGGTTCAGGAAGTTCTCATCCTGGCAGAAGAGAGATAATAGAATTAAACTGAGTTAAAGTAGAACTTGGCTTCCCTGAGATGCAAAGAAAGTGGGAGGCTCTCTATGTGAGTGTCGCCACTGTTCGCACAGAGGTGGTGTGAACTCCCTGAACATAACAGGGCTCAGAAGGTGTGATTTTGGATTAAATTCTCATTCCAGGTTACCCTCTATAATCGACTCTCTAAAAGACAGCTGGTGCTCAAAGTCAGAAATTTAAGATTTTCTATCTCTTGCTGAAAACTAGCAGAAAGTTAAGTCATCCAAATCTAACTTTAATTTTAGATTGCTAAAGGGAAATTCCAGAAAAGAAAGAGCAACTGTGAAACTGCCAGGCACTTCACTTTGTATTGGGTCCTCTTTTCACATCTATGATTGACCTACTATGCATCCTCAGTCCAGGTGCTTCACTTCATCATGCCATTTTGACACAACATCTCAGTGGTCTGTTAGTGTTTGATCAGCTTCATAGTGCAAATTTGTAGAAGAAAGTGGCTTTCTAACATTTTGCTTTGTTTTTTCCTACCTTGAAATATAATGTTTAGTAAAAGACTACAAAAAAGCATGAAAAGCAAGATGTAGCATAACATATCTGTTCTGCTGTTTCCTTTCCTAATGATTATTTTCTGAATGTGATATGATTCCACACCAGCAAGAGTTGTTTTCCATTTTGTGCTGTTGTGAACACAGTACCCTTAAAAGACATTGTGAATGAATACCAATTTGTTGAGAGATCTATTAAATATGTAAAGTGTTCACAATGTTAACAATTTCCATAAAATAATAGGCATATAATATTTTCTGTACAGTTTCTTACACTTGACAAAACAAATAAGAAAAAAAGTGAAAAGAAATCATCCCATCTAGATCATCTCACCCAACTCTGATGTGAAGATCTTCAGGGGTTAGTAAAATTCATTAATTGGAGAATTATCATGAGAGCACATTCATCCCAAAAAAAGACATTTAATTATACCTTGATGTTTTGAACTGTTTGCTTCAAGCAAATTCCAAATCCACTTGAGGCTTGGGTATAAAGTTCATCTGATAAAATAGAACAATTTGCTTAAAGGTTTATTTTCCTGGGAAAGGTGCTTTGCAGAAAGCCTTCCTCCAAAACAAGATTCCTGCAGGGCCAAGCCTTTTCCTGAGCCTAGGAAAGCCACCAGTAGCTTTTTGCAAAGTGATATGCAAAAGGCCACACACTGAGTTGGTGACGGAGCCAAGATTGCAAACATGGGACATCTTTGTATGTTTGTTTTCATTCTCCCAGAATAAAACTTAAAAGAAAGCCTGAAAACTGAAAACTCTGCTTTGGAAGGGATGAGTAACCATGAGACAGAACTTTCTCTTCCACAAAACACTGGATGCAGTTCAACAAATGTTTTAGCCTATGTCTGTTTTGAAGCAGAGGAGGAGGTCAAGAACATACAGAAGCTCTTTTCTTTAGCTGAATTTAAAATAAGAGATTACAGGTAATGTGGGGAAGAATTTGGCAAAGAGTCTCAAATTTTAATTGTTTGAAACCTATCTGCATGCTCTAAATGTTTGTGCTGGTATTTCACTTTTCGGTACATTACAAATCTATTGAGCTGGCATCTCTATAATGCTAGGAGAGTGTTTAAAAATCCGTTGCAATGACATTATGTTATGAATATTTTTGTATTAGTTCCATTCTGGTCTCAAAATACGCATCTAAGTGGAAAGGTGCTGTTGCTTGCAATACAATCCTCGTAGCAAATACACTTTCCTAAATGTCAAATGAAGATATAAGGAGATGATGTGTTTACAAAATGAATAGAACACACTGAGTTACTGTGACAGAGCCTTCATTAATCACTACTGAGAGATAGTTAATTAATGTTTTAGTGCTAGTGCTGCATTTGTAAGAAGCATACGCATATTCAAGGCAATGTCTTGAGACCCCACACCCACGGTGTTCCAAGACAGAAACAAGAAGGACAGCTCTAGGCTGTCTGAAGTCAGCAGTTGCCCCTACCACATTTATTGGATCACCCAGTGGTTGCAGACTGGTAGGGAAGGGCACCTTGTCAGTGGCATGTGTCCTGTGGCCAGTCCCCTGTCATGTTCATTACTGTTGACAGCACTAGCGAGTGCCCTTGTGCTAATGAGGGGGCAGGTAGCTGGCTCCCAGGCATCGGCATGTCGCGCTGCAGGAGGGATCCCTGCTGCCCAGTGCTGACAACTTCTGTGCAGGGCATTTTGTCAATGTTACTGACATCTTGCTTTTTAGGAGTACGTCTGGTATTTGGGAGAATGCTGAAGAGCCATCATAGCCTGGGAAGCTGCCTGATGGGAAATGAATAATCACAGTGAATAACCCAGTGCTTCCCAGGCTTTTTTTAACAGGTAGGCTCCATATACAATAAATAATTAATTAAGACCCTATAAAAAAATCCTCAGACAAATGCAAGGCTACGATAAGGTCTACTTTATAATTATCAATCACTACTGCTTTGACCTTGGAAGCCAGCCCAGCTCCAGCTGCCTTTCTCTTTACTTGCTCTTCTCTCACAGCTTTGATCAACTTGAATTTTAACTCCTTAGCCCCCCTCTATGTTTTCTAATGGAAATGCTATGCTTTGGCAATACCCTACTGTACATCTCCGTGGTCCTTTCATAAGTTTGCAAATTCTCCAAGCCAGAAAACACAGTGAAGTTCTGTTTGTTACTCTCAGGTGACCTTTCAAATGGGCTTTCAGAGACAAATCTTTCACTCTAGCTTGTGTTTTTTCTTCCCTGAAGGCAGAGTCAGGGGCTGTGTAATGATAACATTAGCATATCCTGCAAGTGCTATCAACTAAGGCAGAAAGGCAAAGGAAATGGAAAGAAGAGCACTGTAGTCCTGAATGCATCTCTCATGCCCCTGGATAGGTGAGTCTGTGATGAACTGTTTTGCTTAGGCCAAACTAAGTTAAAGGGATTTTTATGTTTACTAAAATAATCTGAGCCTAATTAATGCCCTGTAGGTCAATTCATGTAAGTTTACTTTCTGCACTCTTATCAAGCTGAGATGTGCTGCTTAAAAATGGACCATTTGTGAAAAAAACCCCAAACACATAAACAAAGCTTTCAAAAAGGCAAAAAATTAAATCCATGGCTGTGCCTTTATATTACTTGGAGAATTAAACACCTTTGAAAAGTGCAGACAGTCAAATCAATGTTATCCTAAAGTTTGAAGTGGTGAGGATTATTTATAAAAGCTATATGCTCACATATTATTAGAATAAATATCTCAATTATTATTAAGAAAACTCAAAAATCCTTTAGTGAAATCTCCAGACATGGGAACAGAAAAACAGTAACCTTATATCTTATGTAGACAATTAAGCAAGATTGTGATCTGGTTTATCAATCGCCTGCATTCAGTTGTCTCTTTCCCCAGCAGAAATAACTGGGAGTGGGAATCTTGCTCCATACACAGTGTAGGACAAGAACAAGCAATATAAGAAATATTAGCTGATGGAAAGATGCAAGGTCACTGACATGAGGCCATTTGGGCTTTTTTAACAGAGGAATTAAATCTCTTGAACCAGTTTAAGAAGTGTTTTGAGGCTCCTGAGGAGTCTTAACATGGTACTGAAACTTAATTTGCGAAGTTCAACTACTAAACAGTATGGCCCAATTTGCTTATGGCCCTTAGGGGCTGGACACCTTCAACTCCAAAAGACCACTTTGGTTCTCCAGAAAGCATCTGTTTGGAGTTGAACTTCAGTGAATTTGTTCAAAAAGCAAGAGTCTGGCTTGTCAGATATGACAGCTGGATTTACATGAAGACTCTTCCCCACCACAGTAACCTATATCATCAATATTTAATGTCTGGATTCCTACAGTCCTCTCTCCCACCAATCCCTATTCAGTAGTCTTCTCATTTTTTCTTGGTCACAAATTGCTTTCCTAAATTTTGTGTTTGATCTTGTTTTATAATCTGCTGGCTTGTGGGGTCTTTTTTCTCATGTGTTATAACTTTTCCTTCTTAAGTAGAGTAAGAATATCTCTAAATATACAAATTTGGACATTTTTAGCCTGAAACTCCCTGCAGATAAGTCGTGAAGCTTCCTGGGCACATTTTTTTTTTCTGTGCAAATTAAAAAAAAAAATCAAAAGCATAAGCATCTTTCAAAATAAAAATGTTTGAAAATATCATCAAAGTGGTGTTATAAATCCAGTTAGAAGAAACATCTGTGAAATAATTTCTTCAATGTTCACTGACTAGTGTCAGTTTACCAGTGTCTGTTGTCTTCCAGCAAGCTGTACTGCACTGAAGTTCGTTGCTGAAATCCCAAATGATCTGTAAGCCTCAGTTTTGCTCAGAAACATAATCATCTTTTGTCTCATTCACGTTTTTGTTGCTCTGTCAGTAATTGTACAGGCACAATTGAGGAATTATAGTGCACTGCATTCAACTTCCCAGGCATGGCAAGGATGGCTGCTCTTAACCATGCAGCTTTATTAGATTTATGGAATGTGTTCTCTTTTTGTGTATGTTGAAAAATTGTCAGAAAAAAGGAATTGCATTTTGAAATTATTGTGAAGGTCTTCACCAGGGTTACTGGAGCATAAATATGAGAGAGGTTTATTCAGCAGGACTTAACAGGAGTATCTGGAAAGTATTGTGTACAGATGAGGGAAAAATAAAGTAGCAGTTGGTGTGCTGAAAAAGCTTTCCCTAGGCAGATGTAACTGGGTCCCACCAGGGTGTGATGAGCTGCTCTTCAAGGAACAGGAGGGGTGGTCTACAGCTGGAATCAGAAAGTAAACTATACAATTGAGGCCATTGCAAAACAGAGTCTGCTTATGGTTTCTGGGACTGATCCTGAGAGGCTTAGGGACACAATAATTCAATCAGCGTTCCCTTTTTCTAGTATTACCTTTTGTTCTGGATTTCACTCACTGTGTTTAGGAAGTGTTGGATTCAAGAGCTGGTGACACGTTCAGGGAGTACTCTGGTCACTGGGTGCCTCACTCCTGACTCCTCTCAGTTCCACTGTTTTATCCTGGTTCCCTCCTACTTAACAATGCAGCACCAACAAATCAGCTTGTCTGTCTTGTACCCAAATAGTCTTCTTGATGGTTGTTCTTAGAGAGAGGTACCTTGGGCTCTTACATTTCATCTAATCACTTGGTAGATATAAAATATATGTAAATGTGTTAGAAAAATTCCTCTGTGTCTGATGCCTTAGGCAGCTAATGTTCCTTAATCAGTCCATGAGCTAACTAATACTATCCAGTCTGATTTTTTTTAATTCTCTACTTATAAATCAACAGTAGAAAATAAAAAAAAAAACATGTTAAGCAACACATATTCCATTTACGCTCATGATCTCTGTTATATTACCGACTTACTAGATTGAGATCATGAAAAAAGATAACTGTGTATGAGGTCACTGACAATTTGCTTTCCCTTATTATAAATAATTCTCTTTCCAGTTTTCTTCACTTCATGCTTTTAACCACCTAGTTGATTTTAATGATTTGGCTGTTTATTTAGTAATTTCATAATATAAAGTAGTACATATATTTAGTGGATATATACATACCTGCTCACCAAATAATTCTATTGTAACAAACCTAGGCATTAGTTCAGCAAGTCCAGTAATGATGGCAGTGTGAAAACTGGTCTTTAATTGTTGCACTGGACTGGAGAATCAAACTGATGTGTATACATATATATGAGTACATGAATGTATTAGGAACTGTTTATAAAATTTCCAAGAGAATAATGGGACCTGTAAGAAACAACCCAGAGATGCCAATTATACAAACACTTGAAAAAGTGTCTATAATTTCAAATAATTTGAACATATAGTCACATACTCAGTTATGATTTGTGATTAATAACAATATTACCCAAATACCTCAGTCAATACATTTATTTTTCTTATTTCTTGGGTTAAAATTGAATTTTACCTTGATTTGGTTGTACTTGGAAGTTTGAGATACAAATTTTATGAAAACCTTTCAGAAATAATAAAATAAAATACTTGACTAGTATCAACTATAATAAATCCTTCTAGCTACACGACTATGAGGAAAAAAAAGGGTATTGGATATTTTGACTGTTGGCTTTAGAATATTAATTACAGTTTATGTTTAGCTAACTATACCATTAGAGAGAGAGAGAAAGAAAGAAAGAAAGAAAGAAAGAAAGAAAGAAAGAAAGAAAGAAAGAAAGAAAGAAAGAAAGAAAGAGAAAGAAAGAAAGAAAGAGAGAAAGAAAGAAAGATTAGAAACATACTTTTGTTAATGAGGAAGTCTGGTTTGTGTTAAAATGAATACACATAGACTTCTTCAAAGAGGAGAAATCAACAAGGAGAATTACGTCTTCTTAGGATTCATATCTACCCATTTGGATTTAGCAAAGACTGCATTTTTTTGGGGAAAACCACTTGACCTTTTGCCACGTTTTCATAATTTTTAGAAAGAGCTTTTCCTCTGGTCCCAGCTTCTTTCTAATTCTTACCAAAAATATCCAAAACAAAGAAAAAAAAAAGAGGAAATTAAAAGGAAAATTAGGAAAAATTCAGAAAATTCAAAGAACAGGATTTAAATCAGGTGGAAGAATCAAGAAGAATAAAAAGTGAAAAAAAGAAGCATTAAAAATTTATTTTAAATATTCATTAAGGGGAAAAAATACATACACAGGAGCAAACAGCAATTCGCTAGTATACCCTTACACTGTTAAGTTTTTATTCTAAAATTGTTGGAAACTCTGATATATTCTTGCCATTTTCTATGTCTTCCTAAACCCTGAGTTTTTCTGTGTTGCTTTTTTTAGAGTTCCTCAAACAATTGCCTCTTTTATTAGTATTTATATCCCTTAGAACTGATGTATGGAAAGAGTAACAAAAATAAGTGGTTCTTGCATGTCTGTCGGACTCTGGTGACTGATCTCAGTATTTTCTTAATCTTGTGATTAGTGTGACAGAAGAAGGCATTGACCCAAACGAATTACTGTACCTAGGTTTACAAAAATGTTTTCTGTGTTCAGATTTGCGAGCAGGCCAGACACTGCTGCTATGTGTGAGAGTCTAAGAAAAAAAATAATTTCATTAAATGTCTATAATTGCCCTTTCAATATTCCTGATTTGTAAGAATTAAGTCTATTATGTAGGAAAATAAATACCTGTAGCCCAGGTTATAATAACAACCCACTGCTTCTGTTAAATTACTTATGATCTTTAATATGTCACACTTTCAAATATTTAAAATAATTTTTTTTGGTTCTTCCTTCAAAGAGATGAGATAGTTGAATCTCAGTGGATCAAGGCAATATAAATAAATTTAATCAATACACTCAGAGGACTAATTAGCTGAAGATAACTTGAGGATATTTTTGAAATCTAGAACCATAAAATTATTATGTGTTTGCTATAGCAATATCCCATGCTTGTTATTAAAGGAAGTACAAACCACTTTAAATAAACAATGTTTCTGGCAATTCTATATACTAGCATCTAACCCTACAGTGCTATTTAACTAAATAAGGTTTTCTATGTAAAGTAATGACATAGAGGTCCAGAGTCCCTTCATGTCTTTATGCTCCTCTCTGGAAAACATTGTCAAAGTATATTATCACTAATATATTTGGAATTCCTATACTTGAGTGAGAACATAAATAATTTTTTAGCAGACTTGAATGTATGGCACCACATTTTGGATATTTTTAAAAAATTTTTTGCCTAATTCAGTCTTTTTGTCTATATAAATTCCAGTCAACACTGATTTCAGTTTTACCTAAATGAAGATAAATTCTGACGGTGAGAGTTCCTTCATTACTTTCCAGAGGCATTTTTTCTTCCTCTTCATCATTTCAATGACTTATCTAAGCATATGAAACTACTAGTCCAACAGAGAGCATACACAGCTTCAGACTGTATAATACAGGAGTATCATGGGAACGGAGACTCTGATCCTAAAATAACAACTTCTAGATAAATGTAGTTTTCACATTGATAGAAACAAAATTAAGGCTGAAATTCCAGAATTCTGGCAGCGTTTTTGTATTTCAGTGTTGAGAGGCTCAAAGGTGTTACTCCCTGTGCATTCAGGGCATAGCCAGAGGAATGATTCTGGCTGCAGCAGCTCTGGATTAAACCAGAAGTAACCTCCCCCTCACTGCTGCAGGTTTAACTATTCATCTACTCAATAAAACCCTCTCTCCAGCAAGTGCATTGAACACTTGCCTTTCATCATCAGTTTCACAGACTTGTTGGTGCTGTTCATGCTGTTTCCTTGGACATTTTTTCCCTCAGTTGTCCTTGAGTTTATTCTTCTTTGCTTCATTGCTG
>VYZQ01005259.1:39868-55444 GCA_013400655.1 Mystacornis crossleyi | reverse complement strand
ACCATTTCTGTTGCTTTCTTCTACTTGTGGCATAAAGTTACTATCCATTTGTCTGCCTCCAGTTCAGTAAATGCAAACCTGTGCCTCAATTAGGATAGATGTTTTAAATACATTTTTAGCTTAAAGCATGCATGTAGATGGTTTATAGAATATAAAATAGTGTTGCAGGTTTGGGGTTTACATGCAGAGTTGCTTTCTGCCCTGGAAAAAAAAAAATCTCATCGTTACTTTCTTCCTTCAAATTCCTTCTTTAAATATATTCCAGCACTGAAATTATCAATTGAGTATACTCACAGACTGAAGTTGTGTCTGTGAGTATATTTACAAGTTATTTCTAAAGAAATACTGTATCGATAGTCTGTTGGGTCCAAACATAAGGAACTTTTATTTCACAGTATCATAAAAGCATGGCCATCTGATATAAATTAAAATAGAACTATTGTGTTTCTACTTTTTTTTTATTTTCTACATGCTGCTAGTCATTGCAGCATTTTCTATGCACCTTCCTTATGTACGTTATAAATTTATCTTTTCTTCTGAAATATTTTGTGCTCAAAATAATATTTTCTTACTAGTAGTATTGTAATTAAGAATTATTTTTAAGCTAATATCAGGGAGTCTGCCGCTTCATTCCTTGGGATGAATTAATCTACCTGATATGAAATGTTATCTTAAATATACCTGTCTGTTCTTTGCATGGTGGCAGTATTATGCCAATGATGTTGGGTGACAGGCTGTGGAATGGAGAAGGAAAATAAGTTGTTACTTATTTTATCCATTGTTTTGAAAAAAAAAAATCTGAATTTAATCATCATGTCTTAAAAATAAGTTACACTGACTGGGTTATCATTGATGTCCTATTCCAAAGCCTATTAGAATCCTGTAAGAACCTATCCAGTAACTTTAATAGCTATTGATTAAACCTTGAGTAGACAGTGTTTTGCAGTACTGTTTCTGTCTAGTATTCTGAAAATATCTTCCTTATTTTACTCCCCCGAAACTGTTTATTATCTTAGAAATAGCATGTGATTGGCACATTCAAGATTGCTATTTGAATTGCTCTTTTGTACAGTTACAAGGTACAGAGAAATGGGTCTCTTATTGACGTTTATGTTGCTCTGTGGCTGCATAATTTGGATATTCTTACACTAACTGCCATAAGTCACCATGTCTCCTTTCACCTGCAATATTCAGTGAAGGAAAAAATCACCTTGAAGTAAACCTCCAGATCGCAATGAGAATAATCGGGAGCTCCTCTACATATACATGCACAGAAACAAACATGCAAGTACAGCCCACGGGTTAGAGCCCTTATTAGGGTTCAAGATTACATAGTTTGAGATAGTTACAAGCATAAAAATGAAGCTCTGCCAACCATCTCTGTGAGGAACTGCTGGATAATTTGGTGAACTAGAAGGTCTTGATAGCATTTGGTCACTTCATCAATTTTCTGTGAGCATTTATTTCTGAGACGAATTCTAATGTTTCAAATTTCTTACCACTGCTGAACAAATTACTGTTTCTGATAATAAACACTACAAAATAACTTTTTCTGCCTTTATTAGGAATCCACATTGTTTTGCTATAGTAGAACACTTGCTGTTGGCTAAAATATAGTCATACAAAAGTGTGTTTGGGTACATGAAAACCTTACTTTAGAGTCCAACACCTAAAATATGGGTATGTTAGCAGAAAACATGATAATCTACCTATGTGAACCAGGACTGTATTTAACTCTTGGAAGGGTCCAAGACATTTGGTATCTTACATGCTAACATTAATAAGGATAAGAAATCTAGTTTGGGGTAATTTAGGATATCTTTTATGTCACAAAGCTTGTTTATTCTTTGTCTGTTTTTCTCACTCTTAATGAAAGGAAGGGGCTTTGTAAGCAGAAGGATGCATTAAACAATTCCCATAGTTTCTAAAGACTCTCCCAAACAGTCCAATACAGCTTTTCTGTACTATGTGTAGCACATTCTATAACCTTACTGATGAGCTGTGAAATGAAAATCATGACCTTAATGTGGTCTTTCTGAAATGCTTTTTGAAAAAGAAATAAGTGCATCATTGTGTTAGATATCCTGCACACCAAAACTCATGTTGGCATTGGCATTATTTTGGCATCACAAGTCCCAAAGACTTTTGCTATCTGTGCTTGCCCTTGTCTATATATCCTGTTCTGAAGGTTGATGCCTTGTCCTTTGCTTTGTGAAATGCATCTGCCCTAAGTCCCTTGATGAGGACCAAATCCACAGATGAGTTCAAACACCTTATTTAACATTTTTTGTGGTTTGGATTTTAAAGCATCCTCTGTTTTCCCATTACTAAGAATAGCATTATTTTTGCCAGCAGTATGACCACAATGACTTTTACACTGATTCCTGTTTAAGTCTCATTGCTGTTTAAGCACTTTGCTGGTGCTATTTAGTAGCTACAGATCCCTGTTTTCTGAAATGTACCAGGAGTGCAATGGATCATATCTCTAAATAAAATGCACAAAAAGGATTCTGCATGAGTTATGTATACTACAGTGCTCTGTGTACCTCCCTAAGTTTTTTATATTATAAACAATTATATATGGAACTGTACATCTCAATCTCAAGTATTATAGCTTAAATTAAAAAACCCCCACAGTTTCTGAGAGGACAAAACAGTCAGACAACCCATGTCTTAAAATAACTGACCCAGGAACAACTCCAAAACCACCAATGCAGCAGCATCTGGAAACCTGTGAAGAACCAGATGCTGCTGCAAAAATATCTTCCACAGTTTGACATTTGGTGCTGCGACTGACATCCAAACTACTGTTTTACATATAAGGGAACTTGCCACCGGTTTCTGCTACTCCTCTTTTAAGAGAGAAAAACACTATATAACATGATTTAAGACTTGCAAGTAGTTCATGAGTAGAGGAATGACAGGCAAAATGAGCATCTGTAAACAAAAAGACCCAATAATTACAGCATCTTGCTGTGTACTTCAGCCTTTTCAGTCATTTTAACATATATGAACTCCCATAGAAACTCCAGATCTGACCCAAAGACCCGGCATTATTTCTCAGGTTTTCTCTAAAATGCTATAACAGCATTTAAACTATACTTGTTAAATTTCAGAAGACCTTGGAAAATGGACATTGTTTATTGTTATATGTTTACTGAACTTGGAAATTTACTTACAGTAAAAGTCAATGATTAAAAAATACTTTTATCTCAGCTGAAAATATGTATCACTGGTAAACATTTTTCAATTATCTTTATAATGTCACTGTGTTCCCTTGGAAATACTTGCTTTACCTTACCCAGAAGCAGATCTCTTGGTGAGGCATACTCTCTGATCTACTTCAGTTTTACCCATTCTCCTTTTTTCTTTTTATGGGGTTTTTCATTTATTATAGTCACCAAAACCACTCATCAAGCACAGAAGAAAGAGACTGACCTTGTTCATACACTGCAAGCAGGGGTTTAGGTAAAAGAGGCTCAGAGTAGGATGAGAAAAAGCAGACTAAGATGAGTAGGATGAGATAAGCAAGTTAACAGCTGATGTTTTTCTGTTAAAAATAAAGCAATGAGCATGTATACAGGAACACTGAGCCAATCTTTCCTGAACTAATTTGAGCTAAGACTTAAAATTAATTAATAATTTTATACTTGTTTACAAAATTGCTATGAGTTAAGTAGCCTTGGTAGCCTCTGTGTTTGCTCCATCATCCAACAACAGCTAAAATAATTTAGAAAAAAATTACAAGAAGTCATATAGTCTGCCTTTGCTCCTGGCAAAAATGCTGCAAACAGGCAATTCCTGTGGCTCAGCCAACATGCTGTAACTGGTTAAGCTACAGTAAATTCCCCAAATGTGTAAGCACCTCGGCTAGCTTGTGCATCCTGTACAGATGCTCACAAGGAGAGGAAAGTGAGGCCAGTCCTTACTGTAGGCATATCAGGAAATCACACTGGCAGATTCTTTACTTTCTGTTAATTCCCAGTTTCTTTAAACCATTTTAGCCTTGAGCATATGCTCAACTTATTCTGAGTGGTGTCCTGAATAGTTAAGAGGCCACTTGTTATTTTAGGAAGAGAAGGACTGGCAACTTACTAGGTAGCAAGGGCTGTACTGAGACTGAGGTTTACTTCATCCAGCTCAATTGCCTTGCTGTTATTTTGTATTTTCCCCATCTGTTAGTAGCAACCTGTTATATCTCATGCTGTTCCTGATTAGGGCCTCTTGACACAACTGCAATAAAAGATACATGGCAGTCAAAATAAGACCAATAAGTTTTCAGGATGCAATGAATAAGTGCATTATGCCTGAATTCATTTTCTGGTTAAAAACTGAAAAGAACCAAACCAAACCATAGATTTGAGAGACTTTTTTATTTTTCCCCCCAGAACAAGAGGTGTTGACTGCCTTACATATTTATTCCTCAGAGATGAATGTACTTGGTGAAAATGATGCTAAGATCTTAAAAAACTGACTAATGATCTTTGGTTTCCCAGTTGAGATGCTTTAGAGAGACCTAAATGTGCTTTGGAAGAGAAGAAAAAAAGACCATATAAAAAACCTGAAATCACTAGCCTTTTTTGGATTATCTTGGTCAAAGAAAACACCCAAAGTAGCAAACGTCTCAATTAAATGGTTTGGTTTTAAGCAAAACACAAATGTTTTCACCATTGAAATGATGAAATGAAAAACAAGATGTTTTCTGACATTCCTGGGACACTGAGATGTGAGGAAGAAGTTGGAACTGACCTCAGAAACTCAGTTTATGTGGTTGCTTTAATCCAGGGATTGAAACTGAAAAAAATGACCGGCCTCTGCACTCTCTACAATGTGCTGTGACTTAAATGCATAGCTGAGATATAAGTTTCCCAACCAAATTCTCAGAAAAAAATGCAACATTGCCAAGAACAACTCCCCATCTCCTGTCTGAACCACAGAAACACATTAGAAGTTTAACTTTGTTTGCTTTATTGCTTACATTGGTGGCATTTTCTTTTTTTTTTTTTTTTTTTGTTAAAAATTAGATTGGTTTATCATTTGCCTGTACACTCATTTTTGTTTCATTTTTTCAATTTTATTATGACTGAAGTAAACACACTGAAATAGAACCACAATGAGCATTTTTGTAAGTACAGCAAATGCACCCTGTGATTCTTTCCTATCTGTAATTTGGAAAGTTCCAAGTGGTAGTAAAGAAAGAGTGCCTAGGCTGAAAATATGATGGAAATTGGGTCACTTCAAATTCATTTAGTACAATGGCCAGCATGGCTAACCTGGAGGTGAAAACTGACCTGGAGGTGAAAACGATGGTAACTAGGCTGCTATTAGGTGAACATGCAGAGTGGTTCAAGGCCCAGGCAAAAGAGGATATTTTGGCCAGTGTGGTGCAGATGCAATTTTAGAATGAAAATTCTGTAATAGTCACTTGAAGAGCATGAATCATCTGTCTGAACAGATGTTCAGCAGCCACCCAGTAGGGAACAGGTCTTCTTCCCTGAGATTCAGCACTCCACATGTGCTCCAGTTGTTGGTCCCCACCTGGCAGCTTTCCTAGCACTTTGGGTATTCCTGTTGCACACCTTCTTGTATAAACTTCCCTGCAAACAGCATCTGGAAAGTCCAAATGCACTGGCCCAGAGTGTGGCTTGGAAAAGTGATTGCTCTGTTGAATTGGAAGCTTTAACCATGGCAGCTGACTGCAAGTATCAGGGAAGGTTTTTTTCCTCCCATTTGCACTGGAGCCTTTGCTCACGTAGGCAGAATGCAAAGTGCACTGATTACTTCCTAGTCACTGCATCTACAAACTGAAATTTGCTTTGGCAGCAAATCTATTGCACCTAGCAGCTAAAACTTTGTCATCCCAGGCACATTTCATGAAAGCAGTATGATTAAAGTCTTCATTCCACCTTAATGTGGAGGAAAAAGCACATAGCTTTTGTTGTTGAGCATGGAGTCATAATACCAATATGTTATGGAAAAGCCTAGACTGTAGTTTACCGTCCTATTCCCAATTGCCTACAAGTAGTGCACACAACATCATCATGGTTATAATTTATTTATTCCCATTGTCTTCAAGAGAGCTACAGCATAGAAAAGTTATTGCCGCCTGTATATTCCTGCTGGACTGTGTAATCCAAGGCATTTATCTCAATATCATTTTGCAAAGTGAGGTTCAAATGGGTAAATAATACCCATCTCTCACTTCAGCTCTACTTGTCTTATTATCTTTTCTAGTATCTTACTTTATCAAGAAATCCATGGCTAGATAGGATGGGTGAAACTACTACATAGGATGGGTAAAGAAATTTAAGCAGTGTTCCTTCATTCATCATATTCATCTGAAAATTAGAGCAGTCAGACAAAACATATTTGACCTTAGCCAAACCAATCTGGCTTGAAAATTAGCCTGGCAATACTGTGGGACCCAATGCATTTTGTGGTACTTCTGACATATTCCCTTCCAAAATCTTATAGTTCATGAAAAATGGAAAAAAAAAAACAACCCAAAATCTTGACTGTGAGGAAATGTTCAAGTAATTTTTTCCAGATGCGTTTGCTATTCCCTGGTCACTGTCAGTGAACAAAAAATACAGGGTTGCTAGATGAGTGTAAATGAAAATCCTTCTATTTGGGAAGCCAGATTTTCAACTCCTTATTGAGGATCAGCTGAGTTTCATTAAAAAACACTGTAAAACCTGATCTTCCATTAGGGTACTGAGTTCTGATAACTAAAGCTTGCATGTACTGGAAGTCAAACTGGGCTGTGAGGTCCTGTTTGCCCATCCCCATGCAGTAAATACAGACCATGCAACCACTTTCTGGCAAGATGTCCCAACTACCTGCCATTCGTCCCTCTAGCAGGATCTTGTATTTAGCTGTGAAATGTTTTCATTTTTCTTCTCTTTTTGCCTTTTTGAATTTGTTGATTTATTTGTCCCCCAGGATGTTCACAGATTTTTCATTCTATGGGTGAGTGGAATGAAAAGAATCAACAAGATCAGTTATTTGAACAATATCTTGTCACATAGGTTCATGAACACCTTTCCCTATTCACCTGTTTTGCTAATCTACTTACTGAAAAATTCAACATTCATTAAAGCAGTAGACAGTATAATTTAACAATGTAGAAAAGAGAGCAGTCTGAGACCATCCACTAACCTGAGGCTAATACATCAGAATGATTTTGAAATTAGTTGTAGTCTAGCTGGTATCTTTGTAGAAAAAAAAAATTCAATGACAAACAGATCACGTTTCCTAAGAATGTTACTAACAATTAATACAGAATTCAAAACCCTCAAATGCACTTGCACATTGAAAGTTAGTACAATACAGCAATTAATAAAATAATATTAAAGAAGAAATTTTTAAAAATTAAAGAAGGTTGAAGGAGTAAGGAACAGATTGGGAAAAAGTACAGGTACAAGTGAGTAGGAATCTAAGTTACAGCAGGTAGAAGACTGTGAAAAATGAACGAAATAAAAATTAAAAAAAACTACCTTAACTATCACTCTCTTAAAAGAGAGATACTTTTAAAATATTTTAATATTCCGTAGGAGGCCTCAGAGATAATGGGGTAATGTGCAGGATGGCACACTTAAGGGACATGAGGACCTTGTTAACCAACAAGGTTATTTTTTCATGTCAGCCTTCAGCAAAAGGTGATGAACTGTTAACAAATCCTTGAGCAGTTTTTTGCAAATATTTAGAGTGAGGCTTTGTCAGATATGAGAAGATAGTATGGAAACACTACAGTTACAACTGTTTTGTTAAATAGCCTGATGCTTCAGGGATGATGAGAACAAGGCTGACTCTGAATCCTTCCTGCCTTATTTTACATTGTGAATGTCAGCAAGAGTCTATGTATTCCAAGCTGTCATGCTCTGTGGTATGGATGTCCTCTGATGAAGAATGTCTCCAGATAACAGTTTTCAGGTCACCTTTTTTTATCTGATCATATAAATTCCTGAGGGTTTCTTCCTATTAAATATTCCTGATGTGTCACTTGTCTGCTTGGAATAAAAATAGAAACAGGGAATGTCTGAACTCTGGTAAATTAATTGCCCATTACTGTTGAAGCAGCTGAACCAGCAGTTGTGGTGGCCAGGGGGCCAAAGAGCCCAGATACAGGAGAGGCCCGCTGGTGGGCCAACTCCGAAGTCTAAGATACCCCTTAATTCAGGATGAGAAAAGCCGGTCCCATCAGGCTTTGTGGTTTTGTGTAGGTTCAGTCTGTCTGGTTGGCCAGTTGCCATTCACCCCTTGTATCCCTTAAAGGTTGTAATCCAACCCCCACTCCACCCCCTCCTTCTCCCCACTGGTTGTTGTTGTATTACGCCGCCTCCCTTCTGTACCCCTCTGTGTGTCCCGGCAGGGACTGATCCCTTTTCATCCATGGCATCCTTCGTTGTGGATTGGTAATAAACCCTTCGGAACTCTATATGGGGGCTGCCTTCCGACTCTTTGCCTCTGGTGACGCCTGAGCTGGCCAGCGCGGTGTGAGCTGCGCGTTCCCACCGCACGGGTGGGAGAGCTGGCCTGCAGGTGTGCCCAGCAGTGCCAGGGGTTCCTCGCTAAGGAACGCCTCAGGAATAAAGCAGCGGCTCCCCCCCGAATGCCCACACAGCGATACATAACTGCCATTCAACAACGTTTATTTTTCAAAGATTTACTGGTTTTGGATGGGTTTTGGTTTCCAGACTCTGCATTTGCATGAACATGGTAGTTTGGGTCCTAGAGGTTCAGTGATTTCATGATTGAGTCCTCTATGAGCTGTTAAATTAGCCTTAATCTTACCATGTGAAGATACTACTTCACTCTCAGCATCCTTACTGCTTGTTGTCATTCTGGATGTATTTACATTTCTTTTCCTTCTCACATAATCTTTGTGTAGTCTGCTATGATTTTCAACAGTTACCACACACACCTTCTTTCCCAGTTGTTAGTAATGTCTTTTGGTGTTGGTTGTCATGTCGGATCAATACCAAAAAGAATTCTGTTATCAGAGTCATCTATACCAGCGTTTAAACATGCAAAGACAGAAATAAACAACGTGTGACTTAAAGATGCACGTAGATGCATTTTTAAAATATGTCTACATTGCACCATTCACTCGAGAGTTGCCTTAATTTTATTCTGCAGCCTGCTGCACTGTATGGAAAGCCTTGACCTCCCACACCTCTTGGTACTCCTTCACTACATTCTTGGATATTTTTATGCTATGCACTCTCTTTAGGACAGAAAATTTATAGTGAGTGACTTTGCTGTGATGCGTTAACAGAAACATGATATAGTGACTGATATTGCTAAAACAACATGCAGTGAGTTATTGCAATAGGTCATCAGGACTCCTTGATATCCATCTGAAAGTCCTGAGCCTTGCTATATATACTCAAAATCAAAATACTTGATCAAAATACTCTGATCAAGTGCTGTGTCAGAAAGTGAGAATCCCACTTCATTGCACAAACCTCTGAAAAAAATTATGAATAGAATACAATATAATAGAATACAATAGAATAGAATAGAATAGAATAGAATAGAATACAATACAATACAATACAATACAATACAATACAAAACAATACATGTCTTGGTTTGAAAGACAGGTGTCTGTTGAGGGAGGCAGGAGCCTCCCTTGAAATGGAAAATGCAACNGACAATACAATACCAGTTCACTGATTAGTTTTGCTTCATAATGAGATAATAACAGGAAAAATTTTACTTCAAAAGAAATCTTGCATCACCAAGAGATGCATAAAAACTGCAAAGAAAAATTGTTTCTTTCCAATGAGCTCTTTTGAGGAAATAATAATTACAGTAGGTATTTAGACTAAATAGTTATAGTGTGTTAAGGTACTTTGAATTCTTTTTTGTAAAAATCACTCACAGATCTGTTTCTAACTCATTTTCACAAAAAGGAGAGAGAAACTGTAGCTGTACACTAAAAGCATTGAGGTATGTGAAGAATGGGGCAGTATACCACCAATTATCAGTGTGAAAAGATATAAGGGAACCAATTGGGCAGCAATGACAAGATTGTGTGTAATTAGGTATGTGTATGCAAGAATTTGAGATATTGAAGTAACAAAAATCACAGCTGAGTTGCAATATTTAGGAGAAGAAGGACTGAAAAATTCAGAGAATTTTGATAAATTAATTGGAGTAACTACGGAGGATTAAATTAACATAATCGATGTTCATTGGAAGGAAACAAGCTACACTGATGGGAATAAGGCCTAAATTAAGTTAAATTTCATTAAATTTGCAATTAGCAAAGAAAAACTTTTTTAGGGACAGTGCAGTGAGATATTGTATTAATAAAGTGACTCAGGGAAAAAAATAGAAAGAAGAAGGAAACAGGGAAAAAAACCCCACAAATTAATGGGAAATTTGAAAATATCAATCTTAAGTTATCCCCAAAATACAACTTAGAAAGAGCAAGAAATATAGTAATTAAACATAATAGATTTGTTTAAAGAGTGACATGTGAAGAAACATTTATCAAGAATAATAAACAGTAATACAATGGAGTTATTAATCATAGAACCACAGAATGTTACGGGTTTGAAAGGGACCTTAAAGATTGCCTAGGGCAGGGACACCTTTTATTAGACCGGGTTGCTCAAAGTCCCATCCAAACTGGCCTTTAATATTTCCAGGGATGGGGCATCCACAACTTCTCTGGGTAACCTGCTCCAGTGCCTCACCACCCTCACAGTGAAGAATTCCTTCCTGGTATCTAATCTAAACCTACCCTCTGTCAGTTTAAAGTCATTCTCCCTTGTGCTGTCACTACATCCTGATAAAAAGTCCCTCTCCATCTTTCTTGTAGGTCTCCTTTAGGTACTGAAAGCTTCCAAAAAGGTCTCCCCAGAGCCTTCTCTTCTCCAGGCTGAACAGTGCAACTCTCTCAGCCTGTCTTCATAGATAGGAGAGGTGCTCCAGCCCTCTCATCAGCTTCATGGTCATCTCTGTATTTTTTCATAATAACTTTGGATGAAAGATCTATTGTATGGTTCTACTTTTTATCTCGCACTCCTTTGAAAGAAAATGTCTAATAGAACAAAAATTGTGGATATTTTGGTCTAAATGAAAAAATTAACTGCATTTTCCTATTGCATTCTATATGTGAATGTAGATTTAATAGTTTTTTATTGAGACAAATTGCTTAGATTTGCAAATACCCCTTTTCTAAGGGGTGTTGTATGTATTTCTATACACAGTGAAAATAAATACATTAGTTCTGGTGTTTGTGTCACAGAGTGATAACTATCTTAGACTGGAAAAGGTACAATCAAATAAAATGCTGTATAAATCTATATTATGGTATGTGAAGTATGACTGTAGGAAAAGCATAAGAGACCAGGATGATAATTTGACTATAGGATAGTATTTATGTTTCTCTAATGACAAAATGGAAGAATAACGTAAATTAAAGGTGTGCCTTCAAGCAAGAAATTAAGCAGATTTTTGTATTTTCTGCATTTAAGGCAGTTGGAGGTATAGCTCTTTCTGTGCCAAATCCTTTTAAACACAGATTAGTTTCAGAATTAAATTAGTTATTTTCAAAAGCATTCAGATACAACTTATGTCCTTGATTTTGGTGGGTTTATCAAATTCAGTAATACTTTGTAATCTCCACTTAGTTTTGAGTCAAAACAACACAAAATTAAATGACCGTTCAATTTTGATTTTGAAATGATAAATACCCTCGTGGCTTGTTTAGACCGTCACAAGTGTTTGTATTACCCTAGTCTTAATGTCAGGTTGATAATAGATCTGGGTTTATTGCAAACATTTAAGACCATTTGCACAACCAAAATGAAAAGCTTGTCAGGTTTTCCAATCCCAGAATTTATTTTTGAACGGTCATTGTTTAGCTTTAGCATTTTATAATGCCTAAGTGTGTTTAATGTATGAAGAAACATCCCAGCAGTAACAGATCTGAGGAGGATCTGGCTGTTCTTGCTCCTTTGGAGCATTGATGAAACATGTGAAGAGGCAGCACCCACGTTCCCCCAGCAGCACAGCACTGCTGTATCTGGCCGGTAACCAGGCAGCAATAGTGGAGTGCGATTACAGCTACTGCCTGCCTGGCATCTTCTGTTCTCCGTGTTCCTGTGGAGGAGATATGATGGTTAGTTCTACCTAAGTAAACTGAAGAGTAAGTCTGCTTAAGTTCTTCGTAAGTGACTGATGAGAGGCCAAGAACCAGTGCTTTATTAACAAATATATATTAATACAACCATACATATTACAATTAAATTTAAAGCCCTAGTTAAAAAAAAACAAACAAAATAAGCTCAGATATTGGGAAAATAATTTTAAAATTCATTTTACATGGATCATTTCTTTGTAGTTCACTTTTTTTATTGTTTCCTTTTTTGTATTTTTTTTGTTTTCCTTTTTTCTTTTTTTTATCTTCTTTCTTCTTTCAGCTTTCAGCTTTCTTTCAGCTTTCTTTTTTCTTTTTTTTCCTTACTTTTTCTGTAGCTCTATTTTTAATCAGGAATTCATATTTTTTCACTATGCTAGAGTAATCCATCACAATTTTTCTGTATTCTATTGTAATTCTTTGCTATAAATACAAAAAATTATTAATATGACACTATGAATGAGTCTGAGTCCAGAAAGACTGGACTGAAAATTGCAGCACTATTATACAAGATCATACACTTTCAATAAAGACAGCATGGGAATGATTATAATATAACTGTACTATATGTATTGCAGACAACTAAATAAGAATAAACGTATGTTGTTTCATACTGTAAGTTACGTAAACCACTTTGTTTACCTTCCTGAACAAAATCTGGTTTACTTTTTTGTCTTTTTTTAATTTTTTTTCTAAAAGAGAAATATTTAGTTTTACCAAAGCTTGTTTGAAATCAGTAATTAACTGTCTATAAAATAAATTTGGTTTTAATGAATCCCAACAGATGTGGCTTGTTTTATCATCTTTAGTTTTTGTTTTCTCTACTGCAAGGCATAAAAGAATGAAATGCCTACAGAATGAATTTGCCAGGTGTAGTTATGTAAACAAATGACATCACATATTAGCACTTTGAACTAAAAAAAAAGGAAAAAAAGAAAGAAAAAAAGCATAATCATTCTTATAGTGTCTTGTGTGGTTGTTGAGCTAGGAGTTCTTTACTGAAATAATAACATGACTGTAACACTTACGGCAGAACTAAGTTGAACATAGTCTGAAAGGCCTCGCAGGATAAATACAGGGTTTGGTAACTATACTTTCACCATTAATGATCAAATCAGGTAAAAATCTGTAAAGAAGTTGGTACCTGAGTTTTAGAAACACCCATTCTGTAGACCACACAGATTTATCTTAAGAAAGAAAATAAAGTATTAGTGCTGTCAGTGAGAACGAGTGTCGGCTCCACAGTATTCCTAACTGCAGTATCTCCAACAGCCATTGAGGATTTAATCCTTTTTATCAGTGTTTGCCAAATCCTCTGACTTTTGTTGCACATACAGGAAATTAAAAAGATAAAACTGCAGCTAATAAGGAGAGCAAAGTATGACAACCTCCTATGAACAATATGCTCAGTCTTGTCATTCAACAGCCAACAACAGTGGGTAAGTATTTTTTTTTAATGAGATCTGGACTTCTGGGATTTTAAGGCACTCCTTTCCAAATAAAGTAAAATATATGGGAAAATTCTTTAAGCATCTTATTAGAGGATAAAAACTGTGAGGAATTCACTGAGCACAAGAAAAGTAATCTAAATAAGGATTAAATCCTACCTTAAAACCATCTTTGGGGATTTTTTTCTTTTTTTATTTTTCACACCAAGGGAATCTAGACATAGCAAGTCAGAATAACCCAACAGTTTGAGTAGCCCATACAAAACACTGTAGCTAGATGTTGCCTGATTTATATGTTTGAGTTACATTTAGAGAAGAGAATATTCAGCAGATTCACAAAGTTTGTGGCTAGAATGGGATACGGGAGGTTTTTTTAAACTTCGTTGCTAAAAATTCAAGCTCACCACAAACAAGTTGTCATTCCTAAGATTAAACTATTCTTTTCTATTTCTGGCAACATTAGTGACAAGAAATGGTGTCTATACACCAACTAATGCTTCCAACTGGTGTCTATAAAAGTGCCTACTAAAATTTTCACAGAATTTGTCAGAATAAACTAGATAAGAAAGAAGTGTCTTATTGCTGTCACCTGTAGGTAGTATTCAGCCTTGACTCAATTTCTCAGAGTTGGTTACCGCTTAGTTTACATTTAGACCCACAGAATTTAGGTGGCAACATTCCCAGAGCCCAGGAAAATATCTTTCAGTGAAGGCAGTCCATGCACTTCAATTCCTGCTGTCTCTGGTGGGTCTGAGCAAAGGCTGGTTTAAATGAACTGGAGAAAATTCACTGCAAGAATAAGGAAACATTCCTGTGATTGTCATTCTCCCCTTGCTTTATTGTCAGAACATAACTAAGTGTAAAAGTAAACACATGTTTTGCAGACAAGCTATTTTTGACAAGTAATTTTTCCAAATTTAAATTTCAACCCGTGTCTCGATCCAGATGCCAATTTTTTGCTCCATAAGATGCCTCATGGTCCTAGATGTACAGGAAGAAAACCAAGGTTCAAAGCATAAGTTTAGGATATAACTTTACTAATTTAACTGCTATGCGAACAAGCAGCAATAGTCTGTACAGTAAAGGTCATGAACTCCTCTATAAATATTTCCACAACCTGCTGGACTTATATAAAACCCTGTCACCTCACAACTGAATCCCAGATCTGTTGCTTCCTAGTCCATTTCTTCCTCAGCATTCTGATATGGGCAGAAGAGAGAGGAAAAAGGGTTTTTCTTGTCATTCTACACATAAGGAGCCACAAGCGCATCTTCTCTTTCCTTTAGGGGCTGTTTCCACTTAAGCCTGTTTTAGCAATTTCACATTGTCAGATAAAAAGACATGGAACAAGTGCAAATTGCACACCTGATACTTTTCAAGTGGCAACTTTTGAAGCTGCATCTCCTGACTGGAACACTGGGTTCAGGCAGTTGCAAAGAAGGCTGCCCACTGGTGTGTGAAATCAGGTCCTTCCTTCTCCCAGAGAGAAGCAGTTAGTGAAGTCCAGAAAAGATCCTAAGACCCTATGTTGTGTCAGGACAGAGAGTATAAAAGTGCATGAAGCTTTTATGCTCAGCTTCTCTCTTGTGCAGGAAATGAGGCATCCCAGCACAAAGGCATCCAAGGTAGGAACTGTCACTGTATTATAAAGAAAAATGTTGCCCTACTCTGTCCCATAATAAGACATGGAAACATTGTTGCACTATCATAAGAAATTAAAATTGTAATAAATGCAAATTTCAGACCATTCAGATGCTAAGCAATTAAAACTGAGTCACAAATCCATTGACAACAAACTATGCAATTTGTGTTCACGGTCCAGTGTAACTGTCCAACCAAGTTGAAATCCATTCTTTTATTTGACCTTCTCTTATGTGTCTGTAAAAAAATAAAATTATTGTTTCTCACTTTAGTAAAGTATTTGTATTTTGTTCCTTGTCCTGGGAAAAATAATAATGAATAGACTACTTACCT
>VYZQ01005251.1:49881-79682 GCA_013400655.1 Mystacornis crossleyi | reverse complement strand
GCCTCACCACCCTCAGTGTAAAAATTCCATTCTTCTACCTAGTCTAAACCTACCCTCTCTAAATTTAAAATCATTATTGCAATAGGCCCTGGTAAAAAGTTTGTCCCCATCTTTCATGGAAACCTCTTTTAGGCCCTGGTAGGGGCTCTCAGATCTCCCTGGAGCCTTCTCTGGTGCAGGTGAGCACCCCCAACCCTCCTGGGCTGGCTGAGAACAGAGGGGCTCCAGCCCTTGGGGCATCTCCATGGCTTGCTCCAGCAGGTCTGAGCAGCAGGAGTTGGACATCCTTCTCCAAGAGGTGATGGGGAGATGCATGTCTCCTCTTTGGCATAAAAAGCCACCGTAAGAAAGTTTTGGGGAGCCAGCCTTGGGCTGCTGCCCCACCCTGGGAGCTTGGCAGACCCTGCGTCCCCCCGAGCGAGACAGGATGCTTTATTTCCTCGGCAGCCGGGCTCTTGGCCGAGCATCCCTCGGCGCTGTGCTCCCGACTCTTCCCGTTCCCATCTTAATAACTGTAAAGATCGGGGTTGCCAAGGTCTTCCCGTTGCTATAGTGAGATTAGATAGGGCAGAGCACTGCATTCCCTCTGCTGAGGGGAGAAATCACTCCCTTCCCTTCCCTGGGCTTCACCAGCCAGGTTTTTTTTCATCCACCAGCAGCTACTAATTGCACCTGAAAGACATGCCACGTATTTCACTGCAATTAATATTTCATAGCTTAAAAAAAAAAAAAATTAAAAAAAAAATTTAATTATCGAGGCATTTTCTCCTGGAACCAACTTAAAGAGACTCTCCGGCTGGAACGAGTTTACAGCGCTAAACTGTGAAGTTAAAATATTTATCTTCATAAACACGTCACTCGAGCCGTGCTATTCCTCGCAGGGTCATTAGCAAGAGGCACGTTAGTCCAATCAGGAGGTGCCTGGGAGACAGAGATTTGCCTTTTGCTTCTGGGCGGGGTTAGGAGATGATTTATTAAACGAATTTGAGAGCTGTGAGTCTGGCCAGACCTCTGAGTCAAACTGCTGTAGGAAAAAAAAAAATCCCACCAGCCGGAGCTTTTGCAGGCAGAAGATGGGGTGCAGTCATTTCGATGTGGTTGGTTGTTTGCTGATGTGGAGGTGTCCTCCCCAAAAACTCCCGAGGACGTACAGCAACTGATCCAGGGAGCCGTCATATTGCAGGAGGTAGTTTGCATTTTAATTTTCTTAGGTTTAATTTTTCGTTCTCTCAGGTTTTATTTTCACTTTCTCAGTTTTTGTTTTCATTTTCTTGGTGCACCTGCGGGGCTTGGGTGAGTTTATGTAAGAATTCAGGTGAGATTTCCCTGAGTGTAGGAGCGCACAGCTTGGGGCACGGCACGTTGTCACGCCCCTCCACCTCCTATTTCGGGTTTAAAATGCTGGTTTTGAGGCCATGAAGTTTAACCCCTATAACCCAGTACCAGACTGGAGAGCTGTGCCTGTGATCTTCCCAGTGTGTGGGGAGGGGGTGGAAGGTTTAGGTATTAGTGTGTTTTTTGGACTTGAGGTTGTATTTTGTGCATGTTGGGTGCTGGCGTGCCAGGACGTGGAGTGGGTGAAGGGCATGGGTCTTTTGGAGGTGTTGCTGCCTGGTGCACTTCCCAAAACTCGTATTTTTTCTGGGGAGCCAGAGGCGTCTGTGCCTGTAAACTCCTCTGCTCCTGAGAGTGGGGAGGAACATGCGAGGGAGGAGCTCGTGGTGGCCCCATATCCTGGGAGAAGGTCCTTGTCTGGTGACAGTGGCAGAGCCTGGTGAAGACTCCTCAAGCTGTAGATCTGTCTCTGGGTTTTTCCCCTCTGAAATCCCCTTCTACTGCTTGGTTACCCATCAGTAATTTATACAAACTGCACAGGCAATGCCACAGGGTCTGATCAAGGTTCTTCCAGGGTCTTGCACCCCAGCTGGTGCATGGGGCTCACCCGTTGCTGCAGCTGGGGTAGGTGGGAGAGGGGTTGAAGAAGTGTGTGATACCTGCCAGGTGGCACAGCTTCAGAACAGAGAAAGGCAGAGCCAGAGGTGCTGTTGGTGGTGTGGGAAGGCTCATTTCCCATCCTCTGAGCAGAGAGATGTAGCCTCAGCAAGGGCTGAGATACATCAGTCTTCCTCCCCAGCAGCAAACCTCGACTTTGAGGGAAATTTTTGAAAACTGATCTCCTGAGCAGCACTTAGAGCTGTCTGTGCAAAGAGCACTGTTGTTAGAGGTCCTGTTTTCTGTAGGAAACCAGTTCTGGCAGACATTTTCCAGCAGGTCCCAGTTTGTGCCATCTGCCCTCCTCTCTCCCACTTGCTGTCTGCTGACCTTCTCCAGACGTGCTGAGTCTCACAGCCCGAGGTGTTTATCAGGTGGGCTTTCCCTTGCTTTGCTGGCAGATGTGCAGTAGCAAACATCACTTGATGCTGACTGTCTGGCCTGCTCTGCTTCAGCAACCTCAAATCTTGATTCTTTCCTTGCTCCCACCGCTGGTGTTGTCTCGAGGTCGGTCTGGGAAGCACCCAGTACTCTCCAGGTGCTCTGTTTGCATATCTTTTGGTAGCTCTGTCATCATTTCACCTGATCCTCTTCCAGCAGTGGTGGCACGGGCTGTGCTCAGTGCTGATCACTTGAAGGAGGCGTATTCAAAGGCTACACCCTGGTGGTAAATGCTGTGCTCTGTGCAGTTCAGTCAGGGCTGGTACTTATGTGATCCTGGAGAACCCTCCTTCCAGAGAAACCCAGATCTTTGGGCTGCAGCAGGACCTAACCACCATTTCTGGGGCGTTTTATTGACTGCCCTTCTCTAGAAGAAAGTTCCTGCTGCTGGAGCTTGGGTTGCAGCTGCCACAATGAGCATCCTTGGTTTACAGGAACCTTTTGAAGGAGCTTCTGCCTTGCCATGGTGTGGCCAAGTGTGACCCAGTGGCTGGTGGCCCACATAGGGGGACCTGGATGATTTCTGGTCTTGGTCCTGCGCATTTTTGTTACAAAACAGAGGAGAGAGTCCCTGGTGTGTGTGCTCTGTGCCAGTTGAGTTGTGACTCTGCATGAGGAGGGGACCTGCTAGAGCCTTGGCCCTGGAATGAAACCCACCCATGGGTGTCCAGATGGGGAAGACTCTTTCTGGAAAGCCACGTGAGCTAAAGGGCATGGTTGCCCTTGCTGGAGTTTATTATAGTTTTAGGGCAAAGAGTGTTTTGGGATTATGTAAAACTTGCTATAAGATGCTCTCAGGAGTTTACAGGGATATCTAGAACTTACTGGGATTTTTAGGGAAGGACCAGGAGTGCAGGAAGGGAAGGATCAGAGTGGCCTGGGGAAGAATACATGAGGGAAAATAAAGGGAAAAGCAGAATCAAAGCAGCTTCCCTTCATGTGGGGATAAGGAGGGGGAGATCACAGCTGGAGTGAGGGCTGAATCTTGATGTCTGGGGGTGAGTACTGGAGGCTGGAAGGCAGGGAGGTATCTGGAATGATGATGATGAGGTTGGTGGTGGATTGGTAGGGGGAATGGGAAGGGAAGTAGCAGCGAGAGGCTGCAAGGGAGCAGTTCCATACAGTATTGTGAAACTACCACAGACTTTTGAGTGCGGGGCGTGTCATACCTGGAAAAGTGGGTGGTGCTTACACCTGATGGACTATTTGAACTGGCTTTTTCCGTGCTCTGTGAGAGAGGGATGTGTGTGAACAGTATGCTCAGCCCTCATCCAGGCTGAGGAGCAGCAGGTGCCCATGAGCAGGTAGTGGCTTTTCACCAGCCACGGTGAAACCATCTGTGTGTGTCTGCTGCATGGGGAATACCGGGAAAAAACTGGGAGCAGAGAGAGGGGAGCCTTTGGGGTGTTACAGGGTGCTTGGAGCTGCTCTGTGGGTTTTGGGGTGTCCAGTTCTCTGGCATTGTGGCCGGCGCTGCCTGCTGTGGTGCTCATCTCCCGCTCCCCCAGCCGTGCCAGAGGACATGCATTATGCATGGCCACTAAAACTCTCACCCTGTTGCTTCTGATTACAGGGAAATTACGGGTTACTGGGCCAGACTGTGCAGCCGGTGACGTCTGTGGGGCTTTGATGCCCCGAGCAGAATTCGGTCAATGATGCGTTGCTGAGTGCAGGTGCTCGGCAGCAGCCTGACCTCAGCCCTGGAGCTCTTCGTTATCCCAAGCCTGGATTTCACAGGGAATTTGCAAGCCCTGAGACTTGCTTCGAATCGTTCGTATAATTGTAAATTTTTTTTTTTTTATTTTAGTCTTGCAAAGCTTTGGCAAGGCATCTGTTCTGGGTGCTGTTTCCTGTGACTCAGAGGGTAAATAGCAGTTGCTGTGCTCACCTGGTTTGCTTGCTAAAAATGAACGGGGAGCAGTTCAGGGGCTTGTTTCCTGCTTGTTTCCTTCTATTTCAGGCGGGTTCATCTCTGATTATGGGCTGTCAAACCTCAGAAATTCCTAGCCGCCTGTCCACTCTCTAATTTTTTTATTTTATTTTAAATAGAACAGGAAAGGAACATAGCCCTCTTTCAGTGGAAAGTCATGAATGCTCCTAGGAGCAGGTGGATTTTGCGGGACTCCTGGTGTACAGCAGATGAGGATGCATGCCTGGGTAGAGATGCAAGTGTGGGGAGCAGCCCAATTTTTTGGCAGTGGACAGTAAGTACTGAGAAGCTTTATCATGAGCACATCAAAATATTTACATCCAGCTCCGCAGATTTCCCTTGGGGCGTTTGTTGTGACATGTTATACTGGGAATGTCACGAAGAGGAGGGCTGTCTTTCTCTGCCACATTTAAGACCTACCAAACTGTAATCATAGTCATTATTTCAAGGCTGTTTCCCGTTTTGTGGTGCCCGAGTGGGAAGGCAGAAGGACGGAGCTGGGCGGTGAAGGCGTTGGAGTTGGTGTGGATTTACATCCTGGCAGGGCTGTGCTTGGTGCTGGAGGAGGTGGGGAGGCGCTGGTGTGAGTCTGGGCGGAGGTGGCTGCTCAGTCTGTGCTCTCACAATCACAAGGGCACGCACAAGCACCGCTGCACACCCTTTTTGCTCATGTGGACCACTGCCCCGGCTCACAGATCGCCACGCATCCCCCTGCCGCATGCTGGAGCTTGCTCAGATCACCTTGGCTTGTGCGGGACTGGGATAAGAAGGAGCATCTCTGCTGTGGGAAAAGGCTGGGAGAGCTGGGTGTTCTCAGCCTCTCTCCAGGGAAACTTTAAACCCCCCTTCCAGTGCCTGAAAGGTCTGTGTGAAAGATGGGGACAGAGTCCTTAGCAGGGCCTGGTGCAATAGGACAAGGGGTGACAGTTTTAAGCTAGAGGAGGGTCTGTTTAAAGTAGACATAAGGGTGAAGGTTTTTACAGTGAGGCTGGTGAAACACTGGCACAGGTTGCCCAGAGAGGTAGTGCGTGATCCATCCCTGGAAGCATTCAAGGCCAGATTGAGTGGGACTCTGAGCAACAAGATCTAGTTGAAAATGTCCCTGTTCATGGCAGGGCGTTGAATTAGATGACCTTTAAACGCTGCTTCCAACTCTTAACTTGTCTATGATTCCTCCTGGATCCCGGCGTCAGTCAGCTCTTACCTGCAGCTGGGAATGCTGCTGATCTCCACACGTGCTGCAGAACAGGTAACTACAGGCAGGTCAGCTTGTGGGAGGAGGTGAGGTGGGGACAAGTAGCAAAAAGCAGATGTTGAGGGCTGTAATTCATCCCAGGAGGTGAGGGTTCCCAGGGGGGATGCTGGGGTGTTTCCCTCCTTTGGCCGCTACCCACCTGTGTGACCACAGCAGGTCACTCCAGGTTTTGTGTTTCCACTGCCTTGCTTGTGGAGCATCTCTCTGCTTTTCCAGGGCAGNTTTTTGCTCATGTGGACCACTGCCCCGGCTCACAGATCGCCACGCATCCCCCTGCCGCATGCTGGAGCTTGCTCAGATCACCTTGGCTTGTGCGGGACTGGGATAAGAAGGAGCATCTCTGCTGTGGGAAAAGGCTGGGAGAGCTGGGAGTTCTCAGCCTCTCTCCAGGGAAACTTAAACCCCCCTTCCAGTGCCTGAAAGGTCTGTGTGAAAGATGGGGACAGAGTCCTTAGCAGGGCCTGGTGCAATAGGACAAGGGGTGACAGTTTTAAGCTAGAGGAGGGTCTGTTTAAAGTAGACATAAGGGTGAAGTTTTTTACAGTGAGGCTGGTGAAACACTGGCACAGGTTGCCCAGAGAGGTAATGCGTGATCCATCCCTGGAAGCATTCAAGGCCAGATTGAGTGGGACTCTGAGCAACAAGATCTAGTTGAAAATGTCCCTGTTCATGGCAGGGCGTTGAATTAGATGACCTTTAAACGCTGCTTCCAACTCTTAACTTGTCTATGATTCCTCCTGGATCCCGGCGTCAGTCAGCTCTTACCTGCAGCTGGGAATGCTGCTGATCTCCACACGTGCTGCAGAACAGGTAACTACAGGCAGGTCAGCTTGTGGGAGGAGGTGAGGTGGGGACAAGTAGCAAAAAGCAGATGTTGAGGGCTGTAATTCATCCCAGGAGGTGAGGGTTCCTGGGGGGGATGCTGGGGTGTTTCCCTCCTTTGGCCACTACCCACCTGTGTGACCACTACCCACCTGTGTGACCACAGCAGGTCACTCCAGGTTTTGTGTTTCCACTGCCTTGCTTGTGGAGCATCTCTCTGCTTTTCCAGGGCAGGGATTGTTTTTGATGTTGCAAGCAAAGCAGTAATAGCCGGCCTAGCAAGATAATATGTCCTCTTGGCAACATCTGTGGACATCTCTGTAGTGTGGGCAGGGAATTGTGAGGATACAACATTCAGCCAATGCCCAAAGCCAGTAGCTGTGGTTTTTCTGAGGTCTCCATCCTTAAGGAGGTGGAAGATGTTAAGGTCTGAGTGAAATAACCCTGACTTGCACTAACTCCAGACATTTAGATAGTTGCCTGATAAAACTTGCACAAAATACAAAATTCAAAACAGCAAATGTCTTGGATTTTCCCCTTTCTCCTCAAATCCAAGGAGCCTCAGAGTTTGTTACTTTGATCCTTGAGAACTTTGTAGAAGGCAGTGACGGATTGGCATGGGTGGGACCATCACCTGGAAGGGAAGAGGTAAATGAAGGAGATTTTGGGCAGTGAAAAGGGGATGGGGAGCCTCAGACTGCTGGTCATCCAGTTAATCTATAGCTATAGCCAAGGAGTGTCCATCTCCATGGAAAGGGAGGTCAGNACCCCCTTCCAGTGCCTGAAAGGTCTGTGTGAAAGATGGGGACAGAGTCCTTAGCAGGGCCTGGTGCAGTAGGACAATGGGTGACAGTTTTAAGCTAGAGGAGGGTCTGTTTAAAGTAGACATAAGGGTGAAGGTTTTTACAGTGAGGCTGGTGAAACACTGGCACAGGTTGCCCAGAGAGGTAGTGCGTGATCCATCCCTGGAAGCATTCAAGGCCAGATTAAGTGGGACTCTGAGCAACAAGATCTAGTTGAAAATGTCCCTGTTCATGGCAGGGCGTTGAATTAGATGACCTTTAAACGCTGCTTCCAACTCTTAACTTGTCTATGATTCCTCCTGGATCCCGGCGTCAGTCAGCTCTTACCTGCAGCTGGGAATGCTGCTGATCTCCACACGTGCTGCAGAACAGGTAACTACAGGCAGGTCAGCTTGTGGGAGGAGGTGAGGTGGGGACAAGTAGCAAAAAGCAGATGTTGAGGGCTCTAATTCATCCCAGGAGGTGAGGGTTCCCAGGGGGGATGCTGGGGTGTTTCCCTCCTTTGGCCGCTACCCACCTGTGTGACCACAGCAGGTCACTCCAGGTTTTGTGTTTCCACTGCCTTGCTTGTGGAGCATCTCTCTGCTTTTCCAGGGCAGGGATTGTTTTTGATGTTGCAAGCAAAGCAGTAATAGCCGGCCTAGCAAGATAATATGTCCTCTTGGCAACATCTGTGGACATCTCTGTAGTGTGGGCAGGGAATTGTGAGGATACAACATTCAGCCAATGCCCAAAGCCAGTAGCTGTGGTTTTTCTGAGGTCTCCATCCTTAAGGAGGTGGAAGATGTTAAGGTCTGAGTGAAATAACCCTGACTTGCACTAACTCCAGACATTTAGATAGTTGCCTGATAAAACTTGCACAAAATACAAAATTCAAAACAGCAAATGTCTTGGATTTTCCCCTTTCTCCTCAAATCCAAGGAGCCTCAGAGTTTGTTACTTTGATCCTTGAGAACTTTGTAGAAGGCAGTGACGGATTGGCATGGGTGGGACCATCACCTGGAAGGGAAGAGGTAAATGAAGGAGATTTTGGGCAGTGAAAAGGGGATGGGGAGCCTCAGACTGCTGGTCATCCAGTTAATCTATAGCTATAGCCAAGGAGTGTCCATCTCCATGGAAAGGGAGGTCAGTCACTGGAAGGGGCTGCCCAGGGAGGTGTTGGAGTCCCTGTCCCTGGAGGTGTTCAAGGAAGGACTGGACGTGGGACTCAGCGCTCTGGGCTGGTGACACGGTGGGGATCGGGCACAGCTTGGACTCCATGGTCTGGGAGCTCTTTCCCAACCTGGGTGATTTTGTGACTCAGTGATCCTGCTGGGATGTGGCATCATCACTGTGTATGGGGTAGCGGGTGGGAGGTGGGAATGACTCCAGAAGGAGAGGACTTGGGGTATGGAGCTGTCGGCCAAGGCAGGAGCACAGAGCTCAGCCCATTCTGCCAGGAGGCTGAATGTTGTGCTGGGGCTCATTTTGGCTGATGAGCAAAGGGCAAGGCTTGAGGTCCCGCTGCTTGATGAGTGGGTTGGTGCTTCAGGACAGAACAGGCTTGGATTAATGCAAAGTAATTCACATCTGGAAAGGAGAGTGCTTTTATTCTCATTTTTAAATCTTCTTTGAGTTCTTCACAATTAATTTCTGCTCAGGCTCCACGCATGACCTTCACCAAGCCACTCTAGGCTGAGATACTTGAAATTGGTTTTGGTGGGTACCTAAATAAGGGCTGGAATCTCTTGTTTACCTGGTCCTCAGCTGCGAAGCCCATGAGTTAATTCCATGTGGGAGACTCAAGCACATAGGCTTGAGCATTCTTATATGCTAATTGAATTCCTGAGCTCTTTTTTCCAGCTGGGGAAGCAGAGGCAATACTTTTCTCCCAAGCTCTGGGAGATTTATGAAGCTCCTGGAAATACGGGGCTGCAGCAGCGTGGAGCTTTTCAGAAAAATCGAGGGGAATTGGCCAAGATACTCCTTGTGATTGTGATTTGTAAAGCCAGCTGATGCCCGTGATCACAGGCTGCCGAGGGTGGATCTTTCAGGTCTCTGCTGCTCCAGCTCTTTGCTTGTCTGTGGGTGGAGGTGGCTGGAATTTCAGGCCACAAATCCCCAGGAGACCATCTGAGCAAGTTTATTTTGCTGTAGTTTCTTGCTTCTAGTCAAGGAGCCTCCTCCCTTCCCCTTCAAACCCTTGCGTTTCCTCCTCTGAAATCCTGTTTCCTTCTTCCCACCAGGATTCCCTCCCTACCAAGAAAATCCAAGCAGCTTATTTTAATGTTTGAGATAGATATACCATATGACTGAGGGTGTGGGCACCTCCATTTCAGAATGCCTGCAGTGGTTCTTTGGTTTTTCCAAACAGCTACTGCCTGCAGGTATTGGCCAGGAGGAGGCTGGCATCTTGGAGAAGGGTTTTTTGAAGGAAGTGACTCTGTGCTGGGGTTCAGAGGGTGATTAAATGTGTCGTGGAGATTCCCTCCTGAGGGTTTTCCAAGCCCTTATTCCCATCTCCGCAGACCCAGGGAACAGTCCGGAGGAGCAGCAGCTCTCCATTCTCCTCATTTTGCCTCATTTAGGAAGGTGCAGCTCTGACCGGTGCTGCTGCGAGCGCTGTCCCTGCGTGGCAATGGAGGAGTAGTCAGGGTTTTTAATCACGTATTCCAAGTGTGATTCCCAGGCTGTTCTGAGTCACGTCAGGAGCTGCAAAACAAGGCACCCCCGTCCCTCGCACTGGCGGACGATGACATCGGTGAGGAAGAGCACTCCCAGCCCTGCTTGCCGTGCCCTGGCTCTGCACACACAGCCCGGGAAAAACGAGGGCCCTGTCTGGTAGGAAAAAACAAAGTGCAGGGGGTGAAATGGGAGCCAGAGGGTGATTTGCCACGGTGACAGTAAGTGTGGCTCTTAAAAGTTGTCTCAGGGTCGTGTTGCAGGTCTGTGGCGCAGTCTGGAGCGCTCACACAAGCACCACAAGATGTGGCAGAGGAGGTGATGCGTCTCAGGAGGAGGCTGTGGTTCGGGGAGGTGCCTTCTGCTCCCTGCAACTCAGGTTGCTGCTAGGCAGTGCAGAGATGTGGCTGTTGGAGGAGGAGGAAGAGGGATGCAGTGGTGCCTCCCGATGTTGCCTGGAGAAGTGGTGGATGCGCCATCCCTGAAAATATTCGGGATCAGTTCAGGCAGGACTCTGAGCCGAATGTAGTTGAAGATGTCCCTGCCCATGGCAGGGATGTTGGGCTAGATGACCTTTAAAGATCTTTTCAAACCCAAAATTCTACGAATCTGTGGTTCCCAGGAGCTCTGTGTTTCCCATAAAGCCGATTTGGGTGAAAGCCAGAGAACCATCAAGCCAGGACTGTGCGTGCCCAGATACACTCAGTGGGGAGAAGCAGTCTCCTAGGAGAAGGATGAAGTTTTTGGGAAGGAAACATCCCATCTCCCTCAACCCAGCAGTCTGGGAGAGATTGGGTTTAACATCTCATTATCGTGGTTGCACTCAGGAGACGAGGCAGTTTCACTTAATTTTGATATTGAAGACATCCTTTAAAGAAGTGTCAGCCCATAGACTGTCACTTTTATAGTTAAAAAATTGTAGCTGCTTGCCTGGGGTGTATTTGAGAACAGCAAGGAGGAGACTATTAGATTAATAAGTGAGGGTTTAATTAATTTTCATTATTTGCATAATCGTGTCCTCTAATTAATAGGTAATGGGCAGCTTCTGAATTAATGCACAAGTGGGGTCTCCAGTGATGCCATCAGAGAAGGGTTTTATTGCTGGGAAGTGCAGTTTTGCTTGGTCTTTTTAGTAAATTCAGTAACCGTGAGAGCCAAAGGGTGTCTGTGACAGTGTGTGCTGTGCCTGGGGTGGCAGGGTCTTTTAGGGACAGCACACATCTTCCCTAAATGCATCAGACCTGGAACGCAACCAGGGTTTTGTTCACGTTTATTGCTGGCCTGCTGTAGGCAGAGGCCAGACAAGAAGCGTTCTTGTGTTTTATTCTGTCTTCAGTAGCTTGCAAAGCAGTTGCTTGTATCACGGCCATGGTTTTCCTCTTCTTTTTGTTCTTAAAAATCCCTCGTGGTGTCATTCTGGTGTCTCTTCGTCATCTGGTGGGCTCCTTTCTGCTGGTCTGCAGGCACATGAATGGTTCCTGTCACACACGTGATGGAGGGGATCTCTCCATCTCCATTTCTCCCTTGTTTTTTATGCTTTGATTGTGGCAGTGTTTGTGGTAAGTGGAATGAGATGACATGGAATGACTTAAGATACAGAGCTTGGTGTAAAGCAAAACCTGGTGTTAAATTTTGGGATGGGAAGGAGATGGAAGATGCGGGGCCAGCCTCTTCACTGTAGATAGGTCCTGGCAGTAGGTAGGACTCCAGGCTGAGAGAATGCAGGATGCAATCAGCATCCTGAAGAGTTCACCACGTGAGAGGGGACAGGCAGAGGGATGCAGGTGTAGGAGAGCGCTGGGGAAGCAGTGGGGCATAGATCCAGGGTAACTATTTCTTCGTTTTCCTATCAAACCACCCTACACATGTCCCACCTTAATTTTAAAGTATATTTTGCCCCTTGTCAGCCTAGTGATTAAAGCACTCTTCCCTGCATCCTAATGTGCACTCAGACTTTGGCATGGGCTGCCCAGAGCAGCTGTGGCTGCCCCATCCCTGGGAGCATCCAAGGCCAGGTTGGAGGGGGCTTGGAGCAACCTGGGATAGTGGAAGGTGTCCCTGCCCATGGCAGGGGGTGGAATGGGATGATCCTTAAGGTCCCCTCCAACCCAGACCAGTCTGTGATGTTATTTCCTGCAGTGAGTATCCTGCTGCCTTCAGAGAGATGGGTGTGGAGGTGGCTTTGGCTGTGTATTGGAATTTGCACCTGCTTGTACCGGCAGAGAGCTGAGACCTTAGAGCTTATTTAGTTTTCTCTCAGTTAATCCACCCCCCATCCTCAAATGAAAACTTCAGTTATGTACCCAGGGAGTTTTTCCTCTCGTTTTCCGCTGAACACTTGTGAGATACCATGATCTTTGAGTGATGGTTATAGCTCTGTCAGAGGAGAAGCATCATCCTGACAGACAGCAGGTATTTTGGAAATAAATGACAAAAAAAACCCCCAAAAAACACCAGGTTGTGGAAGTAAAGAATGTGTGTTTTTGTTGCTTCTGTGGTCGTGAACAATCTCTCCTCACCAAAGGCAGCTCTTCAAGAGAGGAAGCACAATTTGGCTAAAATTGCTTGAATGAGGTCATAAAATTATACTCCATGAATGGTCCCGTTATTCACAAAGCACAGTTGTTTGGATGGAAATGGCTGAAGACCTTTCACTGATACAGTGGGGGAAAAGAGATTTTGTGAGCCACCCACAATTTAGCTGCTGAGGGGATTAATACTGAAGTAGCAGCCAAATACCCTGTTAGAGATCATTTGTACTCTGCTGTACTCCAGGGGCTGTTGCTCCTCGGATGTGATCTTGAGCAGAGCTCATCAGGTACTGCTTGCGAGAAAGTACATTTGTGTTGTACCCCAAATGTCAAAACTTGTATCCAGGACCCCCTTTTCCAAGGCCTGGAGCTCTTCCTTGCCGTTACTCCTTCAGGTGAGTCACTGCTCATGCATGAGGTGTTTCTGGATGTGGGATTGGTGGGAGAAATCCCCTTGTGCAGTAGGATGCAGGGAATACTCCACTCACCTGGAATGACAGAGAACTTCTACATGAGCAAAATAGTTACCGAAATTATCTGCTGTGCCAGTCAACAAATCCAGGGCTTGTTCTTGCAGAAGACAGTCAAAGAACCTTTAATGCTTCTTGCCTGGGAGAGTGCATGTGTGTCAAGTCTTGGATATGCCACCTCAGTGTATTGGTCCAGTGCTGACACGCCTGGCGTGCTCCAGAGGATTTCCTTCATGTGCTTGGTTTTCAGCTGGAGGATTCGAGTTGATGAAAAGGCCAGATCTGACTGTATACCAACAGGTTTTTAGTTGGGAATCCAGAGAAAAGGTGCAGCCTCCTGAGGAATATTAAACTGACAGAGGGCAAGTTCAGATTAGAAATTGCGAAGGAGTTCTTGGCTGTAACGGTGGTGAAGCCCTGGCACAGGTTGCCCAGAGCAGCTGTGGCTGCCCCATTCCTGAAAGTGTCCACGGCCAGGCTGGATGGGGCTTGGAGCAACGTGGGGTAGAGGAAGGTGTCCCTGCCCATGGTAGGGGGTGGAACTGAATGAGCTTAAAGGTCCCTTCCAACAAAAAATCATTTTAGGATTCCCAGAAGCCCTGTATTTCTCATAAGATTGCTTTTTAATTTTTTTTGTAGTTCAGCAGATGAAGAGCCAACTTCATTTAATAAGGGATGTTGGCTGAGCTTCAGGGCATGGATTAAATACAGCAGTGTGTGGGGAATGGAGAAAAGCCTGAATGTGAAGAGGCTGGTTCTTCTGTCCCTAACCTCAAAAAAATCAAGAGGTAAAGGGATCCAGAGAAAGGACAACAGGAGAGAAAAGCAAAATATAGATATTTCTCTTTATTTTCTTCTTTTCTTTTCCTTTTTTTTTTTTTTTTTTGCCATTGCATTAGTTCTTTTTTCTGAAGGTGTCTTACAAAAGCAGTATTTTGTCATCTTCTGTATTTCATACCTCCTGTGTCCGTGCCAGGATACCTGCTTTTATATGGTGGACAATGGAAGTGCAGCTCGCACTGAACTGAAGCCTGAGCTGTTCTGCACCTCATGTGGATTCGAGTTCAAATAAATAGTTTGACTCACTCAAGGAGTGAATCAGAAGAAGGAACTCGAGCCTCTAGCCTACAAGCACTGTGCTGTGCAAGCAAGGTGTATAAACATGTAAGTTTTTTCTTCAGTGTGCAGTTCAGTGTGAAGCTCATGCTGGAGCAGAGTCGGCATTTCAGACCCACCGTAGCCCTGCTCAGCAGAGTGCAAGGATATTTTGGTTTAGACCTGATATTACAGACATCCAGGAGAGGGGAAATCCGTTGTCTGTCCTGTTCTCAGATCTGTCTTTGGTGCTAAGTGCTTTCGGTGTGAGTAAACTGCAGTGTTAAAAACTAAAAACAGGGAAAGCAACCCCCTGGAGTGTCTGCAGCAAAGTGGGGATAAGGTGCTGATCCCATGTTCAGATTTCTTTCTGTTGGAAAGAGTTGGTGCCTTGCTGGTGGTGGCTGGGGACAGGTTCTGCTGGCCTGGACTGGCTTTGGTCCCTCAGTCACCCAGCGAGGTCACACCAGCGTGGTGAATGGATTAAAGCCTCATGGTGCAAGTTTTCCCTTAACCACCGTCTGTCCAAGCTGGATTGGAACCACTGGGCGTGATGGGGGAAAATGGTTTGAAACTAAAAGAGGAGAGATTTAGAATAGATACTGGGAAGGAATTCTTCCCTGTGAGGGTGGTGAGGCCCTGGCACAGGTTGCTCAGAGCAGCTGTGGCTGCCCCATTCCGGGAAGTGTCCAAGGCCAGGCTGGATGAGGCCTGGAGCTACCTGACCTAGTGGATATAATTCCTGTGGTGGTTAGGGTTGGAACAAAATGATCTTTAAGGTCCCTTCCAACCTAAACCATTCTGTGATTCTGTATGACATTTCTAGGAACGCAGTTGTAGGACAGCTCCCCAAGGCTTGACAGCCCAGGTTCCTGGTGAATTTTGCAGCTGCTCTGGGGTCTCTGCTGAGTCCCACTAGGAGCCTCTTGGAAAGCCAGAAAGGATGTGACCACTCTGGTGTCCCCAGAAGTCTTCAGCAAGGCCTCAGGCTGATGGATGTGCTTATCTGCATGAGTATTACTCATCTGAGGAGGGGCTGTGAGACGATACCCTTGGTTGTCATTGCTGGCTGGTTTTGTCATGCCTCCAAAGCCCTGCAAATCACTCACGGCGTGACATGGTCATCTGTGTGTGAGAGGTGAGATCTACTCAGAAATTGTTTTTATTATGTGTTGGTGATAGCAGATAAATAATGTTCCCTCTGGCTTGTGCACGGGGAGCTGGTTTTCTCCCGTGCCTTCAAATCAGGTGATTAATAACAACCATTAATCCCCATGAATGACAGCAGTATATTAGGAGCAAAACACATGTTAAAATAATTTGAGAGGCTGTTGTTGGGTCACAGGCTAACTCATTCTCTTCATATATAATATTTTCATAAGGTGTAAATATTTCTTGAGAAATAGGCTTGAGATGTTGGCTGGAGATCAAGTTTTGGGTATCAGCATCACTGTCTGGACCAAAACTGAACTGATCTTCCAGTGTAAGTTAATTAAAGTAGATTTAGATTGGATATTAGGAAGACATTTCATACTGGGAGTTTGGTGAGGCCCTGGCACAGGTTTCCCAGAGCAGCTGTGGCTGCCCCATTCCTGGAAGTTTCCAAGGCCAGGTTGGAGGGGGCTTGGAGCAGCCTGGGATAGTGGAAGGTAGGGTGGGGGTTGGGATGGGATGAGCTTTAAGGCCTCTTCCAATCCAAACCACTCTGTGATTCTGTGAATTCAAAAGTCGAATTTTGGAAAGCCTGTACTATTCATAAGCTTAAATTGAATTTGGCAACTGGATATGCTGAAAATCCCCAGGGGGAGCTAATTTATTTTTAATGTCCAGGCATTTCAAGTGAAATGTCAGAATGAAATGTGTCATTTTGGAAATGCCAAAACATTTTCTTTTTGACAGCTTCTCAATGAAGCTTTTCAACTTTTTGTTTGGGAAGTACAGTTAACGGTTAGAAGGAGGAAAGATTAAACAAGACTTGGTAGTAGTGAACTAAGACATTTAGTTTTGATTCGAACAAAACGTGGAAGGGTGGCAAGCTTTTCTTTTTTTCCTGTGTCACTGAACCTCCTTCACTTCACCCAGATCTGTTTCTCATTGACTCAAGCCATTTTCCTCCTACTTTTAATACAAGTAGGAGATGTCATTGGATTGAAAAAAAAAAAAAAATTATTCACCTCTTCCAGTTCCTGGAACACCCTGGTTTGGAATTTGTGAAAACGACAAGTGGAAAACCCGTGCAGGGATATGTAGAACAGCCAATTATATCTGGTGATCCTAAATTCAGGATTTCATGGCAGGGCTCTAGGGCTGCCCATGGTGCCCAGTGCAGCATCCCAGCCCTCGCTGGCCACCCTGGGCTCCACAGTAAAGCAGTGAAGCCCTGATGAATCCGCTGGTGAGAGTCACCGAGGCATCATTCCGGGGCTGGAGGAGGCGATGAGGCGCCTTGGGGAGTTGGCACCACAGCTTGGGGGGCATTGCCCTGACTGAGCCCACCAAGCACAGCAAGGTGGGGGGTTCCCCATCCCTGAAAGTGTCCAAGGCCAGGTTGGATGGGGCTTGGAGCAACCCGGTCTAGTGGAAGATATCCCTGCCTGTGGCAGGGGGTGGAACTCGGGGGTCCCTTCCAACCCGAACTGTTCCATTATTTCACAATCCTGAGCTGCTGTGCTGCCCATTCTCTCTCAGCACCATCTTCCCACCCGCCTAAAAGCAAACTCTGATTTTTTCAGGTCAATGCCCCTTTTTTTTTTTTTTTTTCTGGAGGGTAAGCTCAACAGACAGCTCGGTGATGCAAGATGTTTTCCTTTGTAGGGCTCGTTACCACGCGTCTGGCGGTGGAGTGACATCATTCTCATGCTGGGGTCTGCAGTGAGCCATTGATCTTGATGTACCCTCTTTGCAGGCAGTAATGTGTGTTCTTCCCTTAGCATTTTGGGCAGGAGATGCATCATGCTGCCTGCTGGAGCCCAGGGAGGAACATCATCAAAATGAGGGATGCCAGAGGCTTAATTGGTCTTTGAGGATCAGCCCCCAGCTCGTTTCTGTCTGCAGCTCCTTTCCACTGTAGTCGTTCCCCCAGGTCTGAAGAACTGGTAAAAAAAAAGAGTTTTCCATAGGAGTGAGTCTCAGCTAATTTTATTCTGTGTTCTGGGGGAAACTGTGCGATATTCAATAGTCAGGAAAGAGATGAAATTGGAAAAAAAAAAAAAAAAAGAAATCACAAGGTTGTCCAGAAATTACTCTGAAAAAGCTGCTGATTTTTCAAACCAGAGCATGAAATCCTTTGCACCTTCCTCCCCAATTTGAACCATCCCTCGGCAGTCTGGGGGGCTGCGATTCTCTGCTGTGTTATCATTTCCTCCCGCGAGGCAGAGAGCAGCCTGCCCCTGCCAAAACACTGGCAGGCTTTTTGCAAGGGCAACACCACCAAACAGAGGAGCTGAGGGCACTGGAGGTCAGGGCTGGACGCGCTGACTTCCTTTACCCTAATTAACGGGCTGAGCTTCCAAATACAGCCCAAAAGCGAGTGTGTGGTGGTGGGGGGGGAGGCAGAGGGAGTTGGGATGCACGGAGGGGTGAGTGATCCCTCTGGAACGGCTGGAGAATTCCCGTGCCCACTGGCGACTGGGAGCTGTCAGCGCCGGGGCGGGCGAGACGGAGGTCGCAAACCTCTGGAGGAACATTTTGCACAGTGTGGGTCCAGTAGCTGTCATCCACATCCGAGGTTTGGGAAGAGCTGTGTGCAGAGGGATGGCAGCAGCGCCGTAGCTTTTGTTTCTTTAATTGCTAACAGCGAGGCACTGCTGTTCTCTGGAGGAGAGGGGAGATGCTCGGGTTTGTATTTGCTCTTCTCCCATTACTTTTACCTGCCTTGCTTCAATCTCTGTAGCTCTGGAGGATTTTCATGCTGATAAAATAGACTTAGCCAGCACCAAAGCACGGGGTTTTTTTAAAAAGCTTATTTAACTGTGAGACAGCAATAGGGAAACGTCACCAAACATTTACTTGGTTCTGCTGTCGGGTTGGTGTAGCAGGGCTTTCAGATGGTTGCCCATATGTGGGGAAAACACATTTTCTGTTACTCATACTGCAAACAGCTGTGTCTGGAAAAGGCAACCTGCAGCTCTGTTTGCTACAGGGTGCAAGGCAAAATTAATTTTCTGGGGCAGTGACAAACTTTGGACGGGGTCTAGAAGTGATTTGGGTAGCCGATGGTGTAAAAGGGTTCCTGCTCTGCGTGGTGGCTGTTCTTTTGCTTTAGCTGCTATGGCCCTAATCCTAAAACAAGGCTGCATTGTTGCCCTTGGGCTATTTTGAGCAGGTCCCTCCTGCACCAGGGTTTGCAGCTGATGGTTGGTGGAGATGTCTCCACACTGCACAGTGGGGAGAGATATCATAGAACCCTAGAATGATTTAGATTGCAAGGGATCAAAAGATCAACTTAAAGCTCATCTTGTCCTATCTCCTGCCATGGGCAGGGTCACCTTCCACTACTCCACATTGCTCCAAGCCCTGTCCAGCCTGGCCTTGGACACTGCCAGGGATCCAGGGGCAGCCACAGCTGCTCTGGGCACCCTGGGCCAGGGCCTGCCCACCCTCACAGACAGCAATTCCTTCCCAAGATCCCATCCAGCCCTGCCCTGTGGCACTGGGAAGCCATTCCCTGTGTCCTGTCCCTCCAGGCCTTGTCCCCAGTCCCTCTGCAGCTCTCCTGGAGCCCCTTGAGGCCCTGCCAGGGGCTCTGAGCTCTCCCTGGAGCCTTCTCTTGTTCAGGTGAGCACCCCCAGCTCTCCCAGGCTGGCTGCAGAGCAGAGGGGCTCCAGCCCTGGGAGCAGCTCCGTGGCCTCCTCTGGACTCATTCCAACAGGTCCCTGTCTTTCCAGTGCTGAGGACTCCGGAGCTGCATGTGGGACTCCAGACGAGGTCATACCAGAGCAGAGGGACAGAGTCCTCTCCCTTGACCTGCTGGCAATATCTCCCCCAATATCATCTGGCTGTAGCGGGGTTGATCCTGGCTGGATTCCAGGCAGCCACCAAAGCAGCTCTCTCACTCCCCTTCACAGCTGGACCGGGAGAGAAAATAGAGCAAAATGAGTTGAGATAAGGACTGTGAGAGATCCCTCACCAAATACCATCGTGGGAAAAACAGATTCAGCTTGGGGATATTACTTGAATTTATTAACAGCAGAATCAGGGCAGGGTAGTGAGAAGTAAAAACAGACCTTAAAACACTTTACTTCCACCCTCCCCTCCTTTCCCAGCTCTCCCTCCTTCCCCAGTGGCACAAGGAGACAGGGAAGGTGGGTTATGGTCAGTTTTTCACATCATGGTCCTGGCACTGCTTAGGGAGAGGAGTTGGAGTCCTTCCCCTGCTCCAGCATGGGCTCTGCTCTCCATGGGCTTCCCACGGGATCAGTCTCCTCTCAGGCAGCCCCCTGCTCCAGGGTGGGCTCCTCCAGGGGCTGCAGGTGCATCTCTGCACCGCCATGCCCTGCATGGCCTCAGGGGCACAGCCACCTCACCAGGGGCTGCCCCAGGGGCTGCAGGAGAATCTCAGCTCTGGCACCTGGAGCAGCTCCTGCCCCTCCTCCTGCCCTGACCTTGGTGTCTGCAGAGCTGTTCCTCTCACATGTTCTCACCCCGCTCTTCTCTGGCCACAATTACAACTGGGCAACAGCTTTATTTTCTTCTTAAATCTGTTATCCTGGAGACATCACCATCATTCCTGATGGGTTTGGCCTTGGGGTCTGTCCTGGAGCTGGCTGGCGTTGGCTCTGCCAGATGTGGGGGAAGCTCCTGGCAGCTTCTCACAGAAGCCACCCCTGCAACTACCAAAACCTGACCACACAAACCCAATACATCTGGGTAAGAGCATTTTCCACCCACACACCCACAGGTGGGTGTGAAGCCCTCATGGACACTGGGATCTCCCATCCATCAGCTTGTGCACCGAGTCGGTGTCTTCAGGGTGGCCAGGGCTTGCTCTTCCAACCTGTGCTGTAGTTATCCTTCTTCAAACCCAGCAGGATCTATGCCAAAAGAGCACATGCTTGTCTGGCTGAAGGGAAAAAAAACCAACAAAACAACCCACCCCTGAGTCTATTTAGGGTGCCTGTGATTTATTTTTTTCTTTACACAGTGCAAATGGGGAGTGCCTGTGTGGCAATACAAAGCAGGGAGAGAAATGCTCTCTAAGTGCTGATTACTTCTTCATGTGGGCACAGCAAGGGTTCACTCAGAGGTCTGGGCAGAATGGTGTTTTTGTGATTCTGTAAATGGCTTCGCTCAAAGGTGGTAATTTGAATTTCTCTAGTCCCTAATACATATATTTTTTATATATTTTTTTTTTTATAGATATATTTATTAGTCTGGGTAGGGCCAGTGGTGAAGCTTTGGCTCACCCACCTCCCCATCCCTTGTTAGCAGGATGCTCCTATTATCTTTTGAGATGAAAGGTGCCCCAGAAATGTAAACCGTCGATGAACTGTGCTCCTTTTAGTGTAAAATCGTAATAATAAATACTGTCCCGCTGTTCCCCTCATCCCGTGTCGTCACAAAGCACTCCATAAATTGCACTCCAGCCTCTTGCATTCCAGCTGTTGTGCGTACCCAGACACAGCTGTGCGTGGGAATAAAAGAAATACTACCTTTGGGGTCACTGCTGATGTTACCCACAGGTTAATGTGAGTGGTTTGTATTTCCCTTCACTCCCCCTTAATCCAGTCTCTGATCCATGTTGATCTGGAGGCTGAGTTCAGCCTGCAGCAGTTTATGCCTTTATCTCAGTTGAGTCCTGATACCAGCTGGCACAGTGGCTGTCTCGCACCCCTCTGGCCTGGGCAGAGTCGGTGACCTGGTCACTCTGCTCACCAGGCAGTGGAATGAGGCTCGGTGAAATCCTGGGTGTTCCCCTGTCCTAGAAATGGGACAGGGCCGTGCTTTTGACGGCCTCGCTTTGCTGCCTTTTCCCATGGATTTAAAACTGCCGCCTGGCGCGATGCGGTGCTCAGGTTTCCCTTTGGCAAGCACTGCTCCTCTCCTCCTGGGCTCGGGCCCTCGCTCATGGAGGAGAGTCTCAGACATCCCTAATCATGTTTTCCTTCTGTCAGCCGCACCTCCTTCCCATCCAGCATCCACTCAGAAGGTGAGTGTTTGGGAAGGAGGGATGAGTGTGTCTGAGCTCGGAATTGTCTCCATCGGGAGCTCCTGGCTCCTCAGAAATCCTCTAGCTCCCTGATTGTCCTTCCTTCCTCGCCCTCATGCTTTTGGCTCGGGAGAGAACATCAGCCAGTAAGTCAGATGCTGTCCCGGCCCACAGAAAACAGTAGAAATTCCCCAAGTGAAACTCATTTTTTAGTTTCGTTAGACATCCAAAACTCTTTCCTAGCACTGAACCACCTATATTTTGGAATCACAAAATGGTTTGGTTTGTGAAGGCCATCTAGTCTGCTTGTACTGGGCAGGGACATCGTCTATTAGTCCAGGATGCTCCGAGCCTGGAACAAAAACACCCTAAAGAGTGTGGCTGCCCCATCCCATAAGGCCTTGAATGTTTCCAGGGATGGGGCAGCCACCTTCTTTAGGGTGTTTTTATTCCTCCAAGCTGGAAGGCTGAAGATTTTGTTGATGCTCAGCTGCGCACTCATTGCTCACTGCGAACTGGCCTCCATACTCATTTGCTGGGGCTCAGGCGTATCCAAATTATCCACATTCAGACCAGGCTCCCATGATCTGGCCGCAGCCTGGGGGACAATAACCTCTGTCACAAAGGTCCAATCCAGAGCCTGGGTTATTTTAGAGCAGGTAAGTGGAAGAGCCCACTGAGATAAATGCTCAGGTAATCACACAGGTCCAAACTGTGAAACCACCTTATGTCATCAAAGCAATTTGAAAATCAATTTGATGTCTGGCAGGGAGGCAGACACGTCAGGTCCCTTCAGCGTTCATTAGCATTCAGGTGGCAGCACTCTGCCAAAGCTGCTTTTTCTGGGAAAGCTATTGAAAAAAAATTAAAGGAGGGGGAAAAATTAAAATTAGGCATTAACCATAATTTCTTCTCGTTAAAGGTAACAACAGCCCCAGCACCAGCCTAGAATGGGGCTGGTTGTTGGGTTTTCAAGACGGGGAAACAGAGTGCACACCACAGAAGTGAAGTGATGATCAAATAAGAAAGCAAATGAGGCTCCCCCCTCGTTTTTAACAAAGGCAGGAGCAGGGCCAGTGGCACAGTGGTTTAACTGAGCAGTTAGAAAATTGGAGGTCAAAGCCTGACATGGCTATTGATGAATTGAGGGTGTTGGAAGAAGAGTAGCAGACATCACGAGTGGGCTGTAGGGACTGAAACATGAAGCAAGATTAAAAGAAGTTAAGTACCTGGAGGTGGTGTGACTGTGCAGCAGTGAGGTGAACCATAATTACAGTCACCACATGCTGCAGACTGGAGAGAGACCAAGGGAGAGAGGATGGGAGTGGGGTGAGGCAGAGGAAGCCGGGGGAAGATTCAGGCTGTTTGTTCCAGACGTGTTTGGGTAGGTTGTGTGGTGCAACACCTGCTGGTCACCTCAATTTTGCCATCTCCTCCTGAGTTATTCTGGTTCATACCCTGATGTTTCCCATACAGCCACAGGTCATTAGTGAAGGGCTGGATTCTGCTCTGCTGGCTGAGGGTGAGACTAAGTCAACTTCCTGTAAAGCATCCTCATCCTTCAGTGCTTGAAGGAGCAAATCCTTTGAAGCTCTGGCCTGGTGATTCATAGCGTGTGGGGCATACTGGGCAGGGTGCTGGGATGGAGCTGGCTCGGGGCTGGTAGCCGCTCTCACAGGGGGTTCCTGCCTGGATTGTCAGGTGTCAGTCTCCCACTGCAGCTTTTCTTGCAGCGGTGTCATTTAGTTGCTCTCACCTGATGGGGTCCCTTGTTTTCATGAAGACTTTATGAGCTTCATATATTCCTATCATCATGCCTCCCTCTGAAGCTAGAGTGGAGATGATGCCCTGGGCAGGTGATGTACAGAAAATTGTAGGTGCAGAGACTTGCATGTATTTTTTGTATTAAGCTTTCTGGTTTACAAAGCCAAGCTCTAAATGAATCCCTAACGACTGTGACTGCAAAATTATCTCCATGAATCCAAGCGTAGCAGCACCTCCCTGAGTCTGCAGGTAGCCTGAGACAGTAAAATAATGAGTGAGCACTTCTGCCTCTCACCAACTGCTTCAGGGAGCTCAGCTTGGTGACTTTGCCTTGACTGGTCTAGACTAACTTTTTCCCTGATGATTATTTTGGTGTCTTAAGTGGCATGGGGGTTGTAAACGGGTGGTCTTTAAGGTTCCTTCCAACCCAGACAAGTCTGTGATTCTGTGGCTCTGAATCTCCCAAAGCCTGTTAGCACCGTACTTTCCCATGTTTGCACTGATTGCGTGATTGATTGATTGATTGAATCCATGTTTACATGTAACATTTTTCATCCTGGCTTCTAAAGAAAACAGATCCGTTTTCTAAAGAAAACAGAGGCCTGGCTCTTTCTCTGTCCCACCTTGAATTCTTGAACCATGCAGTGGGTAAGGGTCAGATTTGTTGGAGGACCAGGAATAATTTGAAATGCCTGGATTTCTTCAGAATGAATACATTGCCAGAGACCCTAACGACCCGAGTGAGGAAACATCTGCAGTGATATGAGACACACCAGTGATGGAAGAGCCATGCCATGTGGTTGCCACCCAACTGCAGATGGGAAGATGCTTTTAAACAAATTAATCCTGAGGGTGCCTGCAATCTCTGTGCAGCCAGACACTCCTGGGATAAATCCTGGACCTAATTCTGAGCTGTCTGGCATCTCATGTAGTCATCCAGCCTCTGCAGAGCAGGGACAGGGAGCAGCCACACTGGTGCTTGACTGCGAGGCACTGAGGGACCGGACCTTTTGCATGTGTCTGAGCCGGGCAGACGCGAGTCTTGAATCAAATTAAAAAACGCAGCAACCTGTGAGTTCGGTAGACATGACTGAGGGCTGCTCGGGTTAATGGAAAAGTTGAGCAGAGCTTAATTGTTCCTGCATAAAGAGCACATGGAGGAGCTGTGGAGGCAGTCGGGGGGGACGTGTGTAAGGTGTCGCTTGTAGGGTGGGAGGGAGTAGATAAGCCAGCGTCACTTTAGGAAAAATATAAAACTAAGACTCAGAAGCTTTTATTTTGAGGGCTGTTGGTGCCAGAGCAGCTGCAGCAGGGAGCTGGCCTGGGATGCTGTGGTTCAGCTGTGGTTCAGATTTATTTTTTTTTTAACACATTTGCTTTATATGGGGTGATTTTGTGCCAAATGAGATACCATGTGTTGGTGACAACCTTGCTGTGTGCCATGTGGCTGTCTCCCACAGCTGGCATGGAGCCCATCTGTAAGTGCTGATGGGTGGGAGGTTGTCTGTGGGCCTGCAGACCCCTGTCAGCTGCTGGACACATGGACTGGACATGAGCCGTAGGTCCCCAGGGCTGCCGTGGAAGTTGGACATGGAGAGGGTCAAGAACTTACTCCCTGCAGTGGTTTCCCAATGTCTTCTCCAGCCATCCTAGAATCCTACAATGGTTTATGTTGGAAGGGATCTTAGGGATTACCTAGTTCCATGCTCCTGCCGTGGGCAGGGACACCTTCCACTAGACCAGGTTGCAGTGACAGAGGCCAAGGGTGGAAAGTGAGGGGTGGGCAGCCTTCAAATCTCTCAACAAAGCCTCTTCCCTCCTCCCCAGCCACTCCATCCCATGACAAGATGTGTTTGTGCCTCCCAAATTTCCATTCCTTAAACCCCTGGTCTCCATGACCAGCCTCAGCTCTTTTCTTGCGCATCACTTGTTGATTTGTTTCGCAGTTATTTGGGAAGGTGGGAGAAGAGGCAAAGAAGAGAGAAGGGGTTGGGAAAGGCATCACAGTTGTTGGAGTGAGAGGTCAGATCCCTGCTGTTGCCCTGAGGGAAGACAGGGACACTAGGCTGAGTGTGGGGAACCCCAGCCAGTATCCACATCACTCCATCACAGCTGTGAGGAGTCAAGGAGAGTCAAGTAAGTGTTTTATCAGCACAGAAAAACATATTTGATGCAGAAACACCATGAGGTGAAATAAAAATTTTATGCGTCTTCTCTTTTCCTTCCTCCCTCTTTTACACCTCGGTAGCACACACTGAAGTTGTCTGGGTGGATCTGATCTCAGCACTTGGGTCATTTTATGACTGTTCTTGCTGTTTTCATGGGAGTCAAGTGATTTATGTGCATCTTTGCAGATCTGGGCCTTTAGCTAATATCGAAGTGCACACCCACGCATGCCACTATGGCAACATCTAATAACCCCAGTGTAGAAAAATATTTCCTTTTCATTGTAGCAGTTAAGCTGGAATTTCTGAGAGGACTGATGGCATGAAGTGCTGAACTCCCACCCAGGTAAATAAGAGTTGAGCATGTTATTCTTTCCAGTTCCCTTTTTGACAAACTCCTTGGAGCGTGTCTCTGCTGATGGTAGATTGTGTGGGGAGAGGAGGCAGCTGGAGCCTGGGTGGCTTCCTGACAGCCACCCCTGCTGGTATTTTGGAGCATTTAGGCATCGCCCCAGAGCTCATGTGCTGGGAAGAGCCATCTTGCCAGTGCTGTGCAGAGCAAGGTGGTGCTGGATGGGGAGGATGCTGAGGTCTGTCCCCGGCTTTCCTCGATAAGTGACTCTCCCCAGGGTGACTGCAGGACTTGAACTCTATTTTGGCAGCTCTGGCTCTTAACCCTGCTGCATTCCAGGGCTACGTCTTCCCTGGAAGAGGTTTGCAGTGTGGTGATGATGGTGAGATCCCTTCTGGTCCTAGGCTGGGCTCCTGGTCCTCAGCAGTCAGATGCCAGCTGCTCAGTGTGCTCCAGTGGTGCTGGTTTGGTACGAGGACTTAGGATCTAGCAGAAGCATTTGGCCCCACAACGTTGCCTCTCTCTGGGTCACGCTGAGGAATGTTACGTGTGGATACCAGGAGGAGACCCCTGAAGATGTTTTGAAGCTGAGGGGAGAGAGGGGAGGAATTAAATAAAAATAAGAGAATGCTTGTCCCCCCTAGCCAGCAAAGCGGGATTAATGAAATTCTGCAGAGGGCAGAGGGAGGGCAAGGACACAGTCAGCAGAAAATGGATCTGGATGGCTGTAACATAAATATGGAGGGGGATGGAGGAAGCTGGAGACACTGCCCTGCAGAATTACCTCAACCCTGACCATGTTTGAAGCCCCTGCCGGCCTCAAAGGCCCTCATTCAGTACCCGCTTTGTTTCAACAATTAGAGAGACGGAAGAGCATCTGTCATACAAATTGTATGGTAGGACAGATGCCCAGTGTGAGGTCCTGCACTGGCAACCAGTGGTTCAAAACAAACAAACAAAAATGTCCCTTTCAGTCAAGAGATCTGCTGTTGGGTTGTCTCCAAATGCCTGTACATTGACAGAGTAAGTTTTTTTTCTGCAGGGTGTCCCTCCAGAGCTGGGCTGTGCAGCAAGGAAAGCTGCTCTGCTGTGTGCATCATGAGTTAATTACCAACTTCTGATCACATCTGGTGTGGCTGTCTAACAGGCCATGTCCTGGCTGTCACTGAGACGTGCTGAGACCTGGTGAAAAAGCTGAACCTGCTTGTCAGTCTGGGTTTTCCAGAGCAGCTGTGGCTGCCCCATCCCTGGAAGTGTGCAAGGCCAGGTTGGATGGGTCTTGGAGCAACCCGGGATAGTGGAAGATGTCCTGCCCACGACAGGGAGTGGGACTGAGTCATCCTTAAGGTCCCTGCGTAACCCAAACCATTCCATGACCTTCTGGTAAGGAACTCCTGCAAACAGTTCTGGAGTGCATTGGTGGAGAATCAGGGAGTGGTTTGGGTTGGAAGGAATCTTCAAGACCATCTAGTTTCAACCCCCCTGTCATGGGCAGGGCCATCTTCAACAACATCAGGTTGCTCAAATGTCTATCCAACCTGGCTTTGAGTGTTTCCAGTGGTGGGACATAAACCATTTCTCTGGGTAGCTTGTTCCAGGGGATGGGTTGGGAGCAGAATTCCAAAGGCTGATCTTGATGCTCTTAAGCCCATGATGATGCTCCTTCTTCTCCACTGGGTAAATGTCAGCTCCTGTTATGGGATGTGGGAGAAGGAGGGATCCCAGATGGCCTCACAGTTTGAAATTTCAGATAGAGAGGAAAAATGACTTTTTGCTCCTACCTACTCATCTCATGTAGGGACTGATGCGTTTTGGGGGAAAAGCCACAACAGCATTTTGCCTTTATTCAGGGCACCTCCCCGTCCTCCAGTGAGAGGGGTGGGAAGTTTGGCAGTTCCTACTCACAGAGTGCCCGAGAAGAAATATTTTCAAAATTTTCTTAAAATACATGATAAAACCAAGCTTTGGGGCCAATACTGCTGAAGAATCCATGGCAGGAAGCAATGCTGGAAGTGGAGGCAGGATTTCCTGGGAGAGCTGGGCTTGGTGGATGCTTTCATGTTTTCGTCCAAGGCAGGGTAGACCCAGTGGTGGCTCCCACCTGGAGCGTGTGGACCCTGATGGAGGGGGTTGTGCGTTCTCCTCCTCTCAGATGTTAGGACTGCTGGGTGAACAACCCTTCTTGATGGAATAAAGAGAAAATGAGCGGATAACTCTCTGAACAAGTTCTGTAGGCACTTGCTTGGAAAGCAAACGATTGATTTCTCCTCTTGAGGGCTTTCAGACGCTCCTCTGTGTTTAGCTTTGCTGGACAGTTTAATGGAAAACGCCGAGAAAGACGAAGTTTCCTATTCCTCTCAGCTCATTCCGTGGAGCTCGAGGAAGGCTCCCTGGAAGGTCAGCGGCATGGACTCGTTTCCCTTTCCCCCCACCACGTCCCCGCAGACAGCCCCGTCTCCAGGCCCTGCTGCCACGGTGCAGCTGTGCGAGTGGCAAAGTGCAGATGCTCAATTTTTTATTTTTTTTACAGGCTGGCCGAGCCTTCTGCCGTCCCCCAGCTTTGGCAGAGGAGGCTGAAGCTCCAGGCACGGCATCTGCCGGAGCGCCCGGGGGGCTGGCAGGGCATGAAAGGGAGCGGCAAGGCCAAGCGGGAGGCGCTGGGGTGGCTCGGGCTGGATGCGGCCTCGGGAGGGGTTGGGAGCAGATCCTGGCTTTTTCCCTCCTTCCCCCGTGTCTGTTTGTGTTGGATGTCCCAGCAAATTGTGCCCTCTGCAGATGGGCTTTGACCTTGGCTGCCACCCAGGCTTGCCTCTGCTGGGGCAGGTAGAGATAGGATGGATTTGCAGCCTTTGAGACTGGCACCCGGCCCGTAGGGCATTTTGTAAATATGAGGTCTGATTTATGCCTGGTAACTACCTTTTTCCACTGTAAAGGAAAAAAAAAAAAATTGGTAATTTATTTTCCCAGGGTTGTGGGAAACTGCACTTACTTGAGCTTGAGGTAACTTCAGCTGAGCTTGTTGAAATCTCTGATCCATCCCTAGGCTCCTGAGTGCAGAAAATAAAAATAAAACAGTGGTAACAATCCCAGTGTGCCCCAGGAGAGGCAGAATGGGGCAAATAGCAGGAGTTTGGGGAGTTTTTTATCTTGTAAATGGATATGCTTGATGGAAAATAAAGGCACTACAACTTTAAGGCTTTGCCTGCAGCTAAATATAAGGGTGTGCTGGCTCCACCCTGCTGCTCTGTTAGGGATACAGGCATTTATTTTTCTGGGGTGGGTTTTTGCTTTATTTTTTCCCTTCTTTTTTATTTTTTTTTTTTTTCCCTGTTGAATCTCCACCATGAAATAACCCACACTTTTAAGAGAGTGGTCCTGGAGCGTGCAGGAGAGGTATCTCCTAACATTCTCCCCATGGAAAGTTAAAGGATTGGGACTTGACCAAATTTCAACTTTCATGTAAGTGCTGCGTTCTGTTGTCCGATGGAGAGATGAGGATGGCAGGAACGAAGTCTTAAGACAGCAAGCCTGTTTTAACCTGACTTTCCCGTGCCCCCAGCCCGCTTGGTGTTAAGCCAACAGCCAGGTTAGCCTGGGGAAACTGAACTTTGTGGCTTGGGGACGGTCAACCCTGAGTGGGTGACTATTCTTTTCTTAAATATGTTTTATTTTAGGTGAAAACTCTGTTGGTGGTGTTAAAACTCAGAGAGGTGGTGGCAGTGTGTGTTTTCAGTCGGCGTTTGCTCGGTCTAAACTTATTTTTTCTCTGAATTTCTGTTTTTGAAAAAGAAGCCAGTTTCATCTCCATTTTCTGTAATCATCTGCTTATTTTATTAGCTTTTTCCAAAAGGCTGTATTTCCCCTGATGCCTGGCCACCTGTTTTCTATGAGCTGCTGAAGGTCTGAGCTCTTGCTCCGCGTGTGCAGAGCAGATTTCTTTCAACAAGCCAAAAGAAACGACACAGCTATAGACTAAAAAGGGCAAAAAAACCCACATGCTGTGCTATTTTGGTAGTAGCAAATTATGCGTCCTACAAATTACCATTGGTTATGAACATTGTCCGTCTGTCTGGATGACAATGTCCTGCTTTCAGACCACTGCTAATACGTTTAGAATTAGGATAATACTCATTGAACTCCAAAGCGGCTCCTCTTTTCTTTGCCCTGATTTATTCCTACCAGCAAATGTCACATCCAAGTGGAAGTTTTATGGCTGGGTAATTCACAGCCTGTTGGGCATCCTATTAGGAAGGGCTCGGACTTTTTAAAAAAGTGGTTGTTCTTTTAGTGTTGCAAAAATATCAATTCTCTAGGTTTTCTTGCTTGCTGACTTTCTCTTTTAATTATTTTTCTTTTCTTAACCTCACCCTTTT
>VYZQ01005251.1:27393-49748 GCA_013400655.1 Mystacornis crossleyi | reverse complement strand
TCTGCTGGGGCAGGTAGAGATAGGATGGATTTGCAGCCTTTGAGACTGGCACCCGGCCCGTAGGGCATTTTGTAAATATGAGGTCTGATTTATGCCTGGTAACTACCTTTTTCCACTGTAAAGGAAAAAAAAAAAAATTGGTAATTTATTTTCCCAGGGTTGTGGGAAACTGCACTTACTTGAGCTTGAGGTAACTTCAGCTGAGCTTGTTGAAATCTCTGATCCATCCCTAGGCTCCTGAGTGCAGAAAATAAAAATAAAACAGTGGTAACAATCCCAGTGTGCCCCAGGAGAGGCAGAATGGGGCAAATAGCAGGAGTTTGGGGAGTTTTTTATCTTGTAAATGGATATGCTTGATGGAAAATAAAGGCACTACAACTTTAAGGCTTTGCCTGCAGCTAAATATAAGGGTGTGCTGGCTCCACCCTGCTGCTCTGTTAGGGATACAGGCATTTATTTTTCTGGGGTGGGTTTTTGCTTTATTTTTTCCCTTCTTTTTTATTTTTTTTTTTTTTCCCTGTTGAATCTCCACCATGAAATAACCCACACTTTTAAGAGAGTGGTCCTGGAGCGTGCAGGAGAGGTATCTCCTAACATTCTCCCCATGGAAAGTTAAAGGATTGGGACTTGACCAAATTTCAACTTTCATGTAAGTGCTGCGTTCTGTTGTCCGATGGAGAGATGAGGATGGCAGGAACGAAGTCTTAAGACAGCAAGCCTGTTTTAACCTGACTTTCCCGAGCCCCCAGCCCGCTTGGTGTTAAGCCAACAGCCAGGTTAGCCTGGGGAAACTGAACTTTGTGGCTTGGGGACGGTCAACCCTGAGTGGGTGACTATTCTTTTCTTAAATATGTTTTATTTTAGGTGAAAACTCTGTTGGTGGTGTTAAAACTCAGAGAGGTGGTGGCAGTGTGTGTTTTCAGTCGGCGTTTGCTCGGTCTAAACTTATTTTTTCTCTGAATTTCTGTTTTTGAAAAAGAAGCCAGTTTCATCTCCATTTTCTGTAATCATCTGCTTATTTTATTAGCTTTTTCCAAAAGGCTGTATTTCCCCTGATGCCTGGCCACCTGTTTTCTATGAGCTGCTGAAGGTCTGAGCTCTTGCTCCGCGTGTGCAGAGCAGATTTCTTTCAACAAGCCAAAAGAAACGACACAGCTATAGACTAAAAAGGGCAAAAAAACCCACATGCTGTGCTATTTTGGTAGTAGCAAATTATGCGTCCTACAAATTACCATTGGTTATGAACATTGTCCGTCTGTCTGGATGACAATGTCCTGCTTTCAGACCACTGCTAATACGTTTAGAATTAGGATAATACTCATTGAACTCCAAAGCGGCTCCTCTTTTCTTTGCCCTGATTTATTCCTACCAGCAAATGTCACATCCAAGTGGAAGTTTTATGGCTGGGTAATTCACAGCCTGTTGGGCATCCTATTAGGAAGGGCTCGGACTTTTTAAAAAAGTGGTTGTTCTTTTAGTGTTGCAAAAATATCAATTCTCTAGGTTTTCTTGCTTGCTGACTTTCTCTTTTAATTATTTTTCTTTTCTTAACCTCACCCTTTTTTGTGTACTTTTTGTTCTCCCTTTCTCTTTCCCCCTTTTTTACTTCATGCCCCCCTTTTCTTTCCCCCCTTTTCTTTTCCTCCTTTTTTTGTCTCCCCTTTTCTTTCTCTCACTTTCTTTTGCCCATTTTCTTTTCCCCCTTTTCTTGCCCCCTTTTCTTCCCTTTCTTTCTTTCTTTCTTTCTTTCTTTCTTTCTTTCTTTCTTTCTTTCTTTCTTTCTTTCTTTCTTTCTTTTTCTTTCTTTCTTCCTCTCTTTCTCCCTTTCTCTCTTTCTTGCTTTCTCTTTCTCTCTTTCCTTCCTTTCTTTCCTTCCTTCCTTCCTTCCTTTCTTTCCTTCCTTCCTTTCTTCCTTCCTTCCTTCTCTCCCTCTTCCCTCTTTCCCTCTTTCCCTCCGTCCCTCCTTCTCTCTTTCTCTCTATCTTCCTCTCTCCTTTTTTCTCTCTTTCTCTCTCTTTCTCCCTTTTTCCTGTTTTTTTTTTCAATTTTACCTTTATTCTGTTACCTATTTTATTTTTTATTTCCTTTTCTCTTATTTTCTCTCTTCTTTCATTTCCATTCTCTCCAGTGAAGTACAAGTTGAAATGAGGGCTTATTCACCTTTCAGTCTGAGCTTCGTGAACGTCAACTCTGAAATACGACTCTGGACTCACAGCGGGGACTGTGGTACTGTAAACACAGCAAGAATTAAATGAGGATTGTATGTAAGGATTTCCCCACTACGGTATCACAAGCATATTCAGCATTTGATATGCCTTGCAGAGGTGGTTCTTGCCCACATCTTGACCTGTGGTTCATCTTTTTAGGCAGTGTAGAGTGAGCGCCCTAAGCAGATGTTTCTAGACGTGACGTTGCATGGGGGTTCATGGGCAGGGGTGGGAGCAGGGTGAAGCCTCTGGTCCTCCAGCTCAGTGATGGGGTGTCTGTGTGTGCTGGGTGAATCCCGGCACAGGAAACCCAGCAGGCGGCTTTCTCCGCTCCTACAACTCCTCTCTGGACCTGAGTGTCCCTTGCAGCCACACCAAGGGCAGGTTATGCCCTTTCCAGCTGCGAGGCTTGAGAACAGATGGTGTCTTGTTCCACTTTTCACGCCACCCCGGCTTCCTTTCCAGTTTTCCTGAGTCACCTTTTTCACAAAAGGGCTTGAAAGGAAGAGACTGGCAAGTCCATGGGGGCAGATTGCTTTTCCCCTCCCGTGCTGCCTGGCCACTGCTGTTGGAGAGTGTCTGGTCGGCATTCCTGCAGCATCTCTCTGCCGTAACGCGTCTGTGCTTCTCCTCTCCGGGGCTTTCCGTGCCCGTTATCTGTGCCAAGCAGGAGGCAGGAGGTGAGCTGCTTTACTGACTGTCGGGGGGGAAAACGGTGCTGTGGCCTCGTTTCGTGTCGGATGGATTCAGGCATTGCTCCATAATGAATTCAAAGATCACTTCCTTCCTTCTCTTCCTCCTTCTTCTTCTTCTTCCTCTCCTCCTCATCCTCCTCTGCTTCCTCTCCTTCGCTGCTTCATTTCTTCCCCTCCTCTCCTTTTTTTTTCTTTCTCCTCCTCATTTTCTTCCTTCTGCCTTCTCCACCCCTTCCTTTCTCTCCACCTTTTCCTTCTTTCCCCTTTTCTTCCCCTCTTTCCTTCCCCTCCTTCTTCTCCTTCTCCTGCCTTTCTCTCTTTCTTTTCTCTCCTTCCTCTCCTTTCTCCTACTCCACCTCTGTCACAACCATTACTGCACGCTGGTGCTGCTGCAGGATCCGGATGCTGCACAAATCCAGAGCAACGTTCCCAGCTCTGAGTGCCATGTCCATGACCCTTATCCCATCCCAGAGCTCTCTCTCCCTTGCTCTGCAGGGACAGCTTTTGCAGGTGGGAGGCCCCAGAGCATCCCAGCAGAGGGCTGGTGGTGTGGGACCCCCGGGGGCACTTTTGAAGGCTCCTCCCTTCAGGTCCCAGGGGTGTTTGTTGTCAGGATCAGTCCCACTGTCACCCTCCAGTTGCTGCTAGGGTGTCTCAGGGCTTTGGGTGGCCAAACAAGACAGCAGCCTTGTACCTCCTGGGTTACACCCATGGGTACGAGAAAGGTGTGAAACCCCATCAGTGTCAAGGTGCTTTCAGAGGGCCCCGTGCAAGGGACACATTTTCAACAGGCTTTTATCCACTGCAGGGTGAATGCAGGGTTGGATGGGCTGCATCCTCAGATGTTCAGGAGCTGCTCTGGGTGGTGTTGCAGGTTGTAAAACCCAAGTGCTGTGCCTGGAAAGACAGACTGCTGCCACGGCATAAACAAATCTACTAAACCCAGGCAGCCAGCAAATTCACCATGTGCAACATGTGGGTCGCTCCACCCCTCTTGTGCTTTCGTGGCCAGACTGGGAATGGCTTGGGCATTGAGGGAAAGTCCTATGGGGAGTGGCTGAAGGAGCTGGGGGAACTCAGCCTGGAGTAAAGGAAGCTCAGGGGGGATCTTGTGGCTCTGCACAAGTCCCTGACAGGAGGGCGCAGCCGGGGGAGGGAGTCAGGCTCTGCTCCCAGGGAACAGGGACAGGATGAGAGGACATAGGCTTCACCAGGGAGTGTTCAGGTTGGACATGAGGAGGAATTTTTTCACACAAGGGGTGATTAAAAAATTGGAAGGGGCTGCCCAGGGAGGTGTTGGAGTCCCCATCCCTGGAGGTGTCCAAGGAAGGCCTGGATGTGGCAGTCAGTGCTCTGGGCTGGGTGACAAGGAGAGGATCTGGCACAGGTTGGACTCGATTATCTTGGAGGTCTCTTTCAACCGAAATGGATCTGTGATGCTGTGATTGCTGCCCTCTCGAGAGGGAGAGAGGTGATGTGTGTAGGTGGTGGGTGCCTGTTACTTAAAATGAGCCCCATATGAGCCCCACGGAGCTGGGACTGGCATGAGATGGCACTGATGGTCTGTCAGAGCCTTTGTCATTCTGTCTGCATCAAACCCCTGGAGGAGGAGTGAATCTCCTGTCCTCCAGGTGGCTTTGGGGGAGCTGTATAATGATTTCTGAAATGGGGATGTGTAAATCCCTCCTTGCAGGTCCCTGAACTTGTGGCAATGGATAGAAATTAAAGGCTGTTTTTGCTGACGGATTGATGAGCTGTGGCTGCTGCTGCTCCTTTTATACACCTTTTATATACCTTTTCCATCCCCTAGTGGGAAGGGTGCAGTGGCCACCGGCAAGCTGAGCAAAAGCTCTGCAGAGCACCTAAAAAGGGTTCTGTCCATGTGTGTTTGGGCTGCAGAGCAGGGGTGCACGTCCACTTGGGGGTTAGCATGGCTTAGAAATGGTTCTCCTTTGGAAGCCTGAGTGAGCACCACTCGCCAGGAGTTGCCTAATTTAAATCATCTTTGCTCTGTTTTGTCCTATTCATTATTTTCAGCTGTCAACATTAAGTGCCACAAAGACCCTGTAACAGGCTTCTTTCTGCTTCCCTCTAATAATCCCAGAAACAGTCACTGGTCCCTTTGTCTGGGGCTCTGTGATGGCTTTCAGTGTTCAATTTGCTGGAGAGGAACCACTTTGTGGAACAGTAGGACAATCAGTGAGGCAGTGGCTCAAGTGCTGCCATCCTCCCTTTGAAGAGGCAGGAGAGGAGCGAGATGGAATTGTGTTTTGCCCATCATGGTTAATGACTTTTAAGGAAAGCTTCAGTGACAGCTCGACAAAAGTGATCCTGGCTTACAAAAATAGATGCTTGCGTTTAATTTGCCCCGGAATTTGCTGGGGTTTAGAGTGATCCTTGGAGCTGAATGAGGACAGTGAGATCTGGTGTTCAGGTCTGGGTTAGGACTCAGAGTCCGTGTCCATCAGGAGGGTCCAAGCCTTGCGTGTCAAGGCCAGGATGAAGTCCAGCATAGGTAAGTGTTGCCTGACTTTCTTGGCTTTTTGAGGCGCTGGTAGGATCCAGTGAAGGGTCTTTACACTGACACCAGTTCCACTAAAGAAAAGGTGAAAGGTGGAACAGCAGGGTCCTCTCAGTGCTGTGGCTCCATCCTTGGCAGTCCTGAACTACACAGACATTCCTGTACATCCTCAGGGGTGCCTGCTTTGGGCTGGGATGGAACCAGAAGGCTCCTTGAGAGCTCTTTCAGTACTTGGACGCTACAGTCTTTATGTCTTCCTTTGGGGCTGTGTAAGGCATCCCCATGCCTAACTCAGCACAGGCTGGGGGAGCTCTGCCCTGGTTTCTTACTCCTCACCTTTTACTGAAGTGGAGGAACAGCGAGTGCCTCCACTGCCTGAAATATCTCGAAAAATCCAGCATTCCACGTGATTCCATACTGATTTTGTGCTAAGCTTTCCTTATCTTACTTGTGCTGCTGCCCTCGGCCTTGCCCATCTCCTGCCCCTCGTGCCATCACTTCTTGCTCCAGGTCTGCCCTCCCAGTCACTCACCAGTCTGCTTCAAAAATTCCCCTTGTCAAGGGATCAGCTCAAGGCAGGTAAAAGTACAACTGATTACAACTAAAAGTACCCTAACAGTGCTGCACTGGGGGTTAGAAGACTGTTTCCATTCACTGGTCCAGAATGGCTCTGTGACAACCCCTTTCTAGAGATTTTAGAGAGAATAAAGGTGTAAAGATGGAGCTTGAAGTGTTTTTAAGGAGTTCCTCCATACACTGCCTGTGGTTCCTTTTTTTGTTCAGCCCTCTGGTCCTGGGTGTGAAAGGTACCAAGACGGAGGGAGTCGGGTGGCTCAGAAAGCAGGTGAAGAAGACTGATAATTCAGCTTTTCTGTAAGTGCATGAAGAAATGAGCCATTACAGTGGGAACATAAATAATGAGAAAAAAAAACTTTCCAAGTAAGTGTTGCAAGTAGAAGTAAGTTTGATTTTTAAATTTGATTTTTTAAATATTTAAAATGCATGCAGAAGCGCAGAATGGTTGCTTCTGAGTCTATTTAATCCTGAAAGTTAATTCTTACAGGGACTGTTGTCAGGAGTTGTTTTTGCATCGGTTTTATGTTGACTGGTGCTACATTTCATCTGCCACCACTCTACTCAGTCCCTCTGCCTGCTGCTTGGCTTTCTTGAGTCCTGCTGGAGTGTCTGATGGGTTTCTGTGGCCTCGAAGCCTTATTCCACTCCGTGCTAAGACAGCGGCTTTGGGAATGAAAACCGAGTTTAAAAATGCTATTAAAGAAAAGCTGTTGGTGTAACATGGTTTTTGCTCAGTCCCAAATGGCTTGGAGAATTCTAGGCTCATTAAAAAAACCCACTTTGGGTTTTTTATATGGTCTGCCTCACAAATGTCCCACAAATATCCCCTTGATGCTGGCATGGCCCATGGCTTCACCTGGGTGCTTTCCACAAAGTCTCGGGTCTGCAATTGGGTGGAGAGCTAAAAATCCAATGAAAACTGTCATGACAAAATCCAGGCTTGTTTTAGCCCATTTGGTTGTGGAAAGAAAGGTTGCAAACTGGACCTCTGAGCAGTCCCAAAGGAAAAGGAAGACACTCAATGTGTTTAGAAGAAGAAACAAAAAAAAAGATGGATCTGGAAGTGTTGAAGGCAGTCTCATGGGTTTTGGGGTGGTGTGAGCACGCAGCTCTGGCCGGGGCTGGCAGTAAAGCTGAAGCTGTGGTCGAGGAGAGAACTCGCCCTCGGGCTCTTCCTCGGAGTCAGGGAAGGTGGATTGTTTTCCAGCGATGAAATTTCCTATTGAAAAATTGAACGCTTCCTTCTCTCCCTTGTGAATGGGACGCCCGGGAAGCGAAGCACGCTGGTTCCAATTACCAGCACAGCCAGGCCAAGTGCTGCAGTCAATCAGGAATTTATACCTTTTCATATGTGCTAGAGAAGATAAAAACTTTTTCTTTTTTTTTCTTTTTTTTGACTTTTTTTAAAATTCTTTTTTCTTTTTCAATCTATGTAATGAATTCAAAGCAGGAGCCCAGCCAGACTACTTTTGATTTGTTCCCATATTAATGTTTTATGTCTGAATATGTGCCCAATCACTCAAATTAGTCAAACTCGCTACTGCAGTTGAGCCAAAAAAAATGGTCCCAAGCTATACAGGCTCATTGATAGGACTGGAGCATCTCTCCTGTGAGACAGTCTGGGAGAGCTGGGATTGTTCAGCCTGAAGAAAAGGCTCTCGAGAGAACTTATTGTGGCCTTTCAGTACTTTAAAGGGGGCTTATAAGAAAAACAAAGGGCAGTTTTTAGTAGGGCCTGCTGTGATAGGGCAAGGAGTGATGGTTTTAAACAGAAAAAGGGGAGATTCAGACCAGATGTAAGGAAGAAATTTTTTACTGTGAGGGTGGTGAGGCCCTGGCGCAGGTTGCTCAGAGCAGCTGTGGCTGCCCAGTCCCTGGAAGTGTCCAGGGTTAGACTGGATGGCGCTTGGAGCACCCTGGGATGGTGAAAGGTGTCTGGAATCCCTTCTCCCCAGACCTTTCCCTGCCTGCGTGGGCAGGGTGGATGGCCCAATTTACAGGCAGTGCTGGCTGGAACTGGTGTGAGCTGTGACTGCGGATGGGCCCAGAGGCTCCGGCTTTGCATGATGCCTTCTGCAGATACCTGGCGGAGCACAAAGACCTCGTTGAGGCAGCCAGTTTGACTGCAGGTGCACGCCCCTTCCAGAGCACAATTGACTAAGTGGTGCTGCTCCAGGACCAGGCTATTGCACCCCCACGTTCCTGTTGATATTTAAAGTAAGAGCATACATATCTGTCACTGCTTGCATCCAGTGTCGCCTGCAGCTCTTCAGGCAGGATCCCTGCTTTCCTGCAGGGTTGCACAAAGCCTCAACAGAGCCAAAACCTGCCCTGCAGTCTGAGACAAGGCGCAGCAGGCAGATCACGGAATCACGGAACCACGTATAGTGGAAAAGGTCTCTAAGATCAAAGATTCCAGCCGTTCCCCAGCACTGCCCAGGCCCCCACTGACCCATGTCCCCAGGTGCCACATCCACATGGCTTTTAAACCCCTCCAAGGATGGGGACTCCACCACTGCCATGGGCAACCTATGTCAGGGCTGGACAACACTTTTCCCCAATGTCCCATCTAAACCTGCCCTGGTTAACAAATTTTCCCCAATATCCCATCTAAACCTGCCCTCGTGCAATTTGAGGCCATTCCCTCTCATCCCGTCCCTTGTTCCCTGGGAGCAGAGCCCAACCTCCCCCTGGCTGCACCCTTCTGTCAGGGAGCTGTGGAGAGGGAGAAGGTCTCCTCTCAGACTCCTTTTCTCCAGGAGTAACTAGCTGCAGGAGCATGATAAAAATACACAAAGCAGCTTAGAACATATGGAAATGTTGCATAGAGATCTGTGTGATTGCAGAAGGTTCCCGTTGTGCAGTTGTGTTCCTGGGAGCACATGGTCATTAGGAGTGATCTGGAGTGGGAACACCTGGAGGGCCAAGAGTTAAGGGTGATTATGCAGCCCAGCCCTGGCTTTTCTTCACTTTGGAGAGCTGCACAGCATAACTTTGTCATAGATTTATATACAGCTAATTGGCATATAGTTTGATATGCAAATAAAACCATATAAATATCAAGAGAAAGACTTAAAGCTGTGCTTTCCACTGCGATGCTACAATCCTTGCTTTTCTGGTCGGTCTAATCTACTCGATTGCTCCTTTCATCATCTTGTGTTTTGAAGACATGGTATCTCTTTCAAAGAACATCTGTCAGACGTCTATTAAATTAGTTAATTTTTCTGCATGGAATGTAAACACGAGGGTGGAGAACCCAAAGCCCTGAGGACCCGATGAGGTGTGTGGCCACGTAATTATTTTGGGGTAATGCAGAAATGTGGCCTTTGCTCAGTCTATAAAGGCAAGAAGCAGGTTTCCTACCAGAGACAGTCAGTTTATGCTAAAGACTGAAATGAAATTTTCTTGATCTGGGCTCTAGAGCCTGAGTCATAGACACACTGTAGGGATGGCACTTCCAAACTGAGCTTTCTAAGCCAAGGGTGCTACTGGCAGTGGTGCTGAAGTATGTTCAAATTCAGTTTTTAATTAAGAATATTAAGTAGTTCAAGAAAGAAAGAAAGCACGGAGAGAGTCAGTATTTTTGTGTTGAAGGAAAATAGAAGGTGTAAATTTGTTAGCTGATAGCACCAAAATTTCACTCCTGACTCGGGGCTGCCTGGATGCTTCTCACTGTGTTCACACTGAGAACCACATTTACTGGGATTTCTGTGTTGAGATTTTGGGTGAATGTCTTTTACTGTCACTGTGAGTCTTGAATCAGATGCATTTCATGTGACAGCAAGAAATAGATTTTTGTGTGAGGGGACTGAGACCTGGTGTACCTGCACAGCAGTTGGGCTGGAGAAGAGCTTGGTGTGCAGTTTTGGGGCTAAATCTGGTGCTGGCAGTAGTGCAGTGCAGAGAAGTGAACTGAAGCAGGGCCATGCACGTGTAGGTGCCGGACAGGAATTCCCAGAGGGTTCCCCAATCCCGGAACACATCACTGGCACTGGAGCATGTCTTGCCACTGGGGACATTCAGAAATGCTGCTAAGGCAGGGTCCTCTCTGTCAAATCCCTCCTTGGCCCCCTGGTTCTCCGGGGCTGAGGTGTCCCCAGGCTCACTGGTGGTCAGTGAGCTGGGTTCCCATTTCTCACCGCGCGTGGGACAGCTGTCCCCCTGTCCTCGACAACGAGGCTCTTTTGTTTGGCAAGAAATAAAACGCAGTGTCCTCTCAGCAGAAGGAGTTTTGGATTTCTGCAGATTGCACCAAAGCCACATTTAATGGCTTCCACCATCTGTCTTTACCATTTCTGCCTTTCCTTATGTGTGGTTTTTCGTTTGCTTGTTTGTTTTTTTTAAATTTGCTTCCTGGCTTCCACTCTTCTTGGTAATGTGTTCAGCGTGGACTATTAATGTATCCCAACAGGAGCAACCCTACTTGTGTTTTCCTTTTGGAGTAAGGATTAGAGAATATCCCTTAGCCCTTCTTTTTTTTATGTCCACCTTTTTGGTNTGGCCCAGGGTGCCCAGAGCAGCTGTGGCTGCCCCTGGATCCCTGGCAGTGTCCCAGGTCAGGTTGGGTGGGGCTTGGATCAGCCTGGGACAGTGGAAGGTGCTCTGCCCATGGCAGGGGGTAGAATGAGGTGGTTTTTAAGGTCCCGTCCAACCCACACCATTCTGTGATTCCTTGAGTTTTGTAATTGTGCAGTAGAGTGCAATCGGTGCTAAAGGCTTTTTTTTTAAAGCAAGCATTGTTTTGCCATACCTGTTCAGCCAAATAATCACAAAAATGCCTCAAAGAGAAAGAGAGATGGCGTTCACCATCAGCTGGGGATCACCACGTATCACGGGACTGTCAGTGAAGCCACGACACTGGCAACGCCAGGCAGAGGATTTTTTTGCTGGGGCTCGTGGTTTCCTTGCCTTGCTGGATAAAATAAAACCTGCCAAAGCAGCGGCAGTGAGCTCCCATCTATCTGTTCTCATACTCCCAGCCGCTTCTGCCTGAATTATTCATGCTAGGTAAGTGATCTGCAAACAGCTCCTGTGATCTCCCTGTGATCTGTGGGTATGCCAGACTCACCCCTGCTTAGGTCAGGGCATTTTCTTGTTTCCTTCCCCGCGGCAGGGAGTCTGTGGGAATCTCCAGATTCCTCACCGCCTCTTTCTGATTAGCCCAGACGTGTATTTATTATTTACGTGGCAGGATTTGTTCAGCTGTCCCAGGCACACGGTATTATCGGTGGATAAGCAAGAAGACTCACTGCAAACATCTGCAGTTGTTGCTTGACAAATCCTGTTTGTATAAATAATATTAAGGAGCTGCAGAGGCTGTTGTAGAGTAAATACCCTCGTGACTGAAGGCAGCACTGCCAGCTTTTCACCTGCACGTGCATCTCAGCAGAGATTTACTGGGCTGTTTTACACACACACACACATATATATATGTATAAAATACTTCAGTTTATTTTTTTTAATTTAAAGGTCCCTTCCAACCCAAATCATTCTGCAATTCCAGTATGTATGTCTATATGTTTTAGGTATTTGCCTTTTTTTAACAAGCTCTTCTCCTGTATTTACTTCAGTTTTTAATTTCTTCTTCTGATTTGGTCGTGGAGATTCGTTGGTGAAACCAGTGAGAAGGGCAGCTTTTGGGCAGGAAATTGGCAGGTATTTTGTGTGCTTTGCTATCCATATCATTAATGAAATGGGTTGTAGGCCCACCACTCCCACCACGCCCACCCCAGGTACGTCTTGGATCTGCCTCTCCAGTGTCATCCCCTTCAACCATGCTTTTATTTTGGGGTGAGGACTGGGATGCTTCAGGAACCCATTGCCAAGTGGAGCTGCAGCTAAATGCCTGAGCAAGAGACATGGGACCCCCAGGTCCCCTTCCTGAGCTGAGGGAATAATTTAGAGTGAAAAAAGCTCCATTTAGGCTACCTGCTTTTTTTACACTAACCCTTAGGAGGACCTGTGCCTTGCCTAGAATATCCCTCACCTACGACGTAACTGGGATACAGTGAGTTTGTTAAAATGTCTTGTCTCTCTGCTTTCTGGAAAGAGGATTTTCTATTAAACCTTAGGGAAATTACTGGCCTTGTTAACTAGTGTGGAAGTAATGAACCACAGCAGGGTGACTCGGGAGATTTGGGCCCTCACTTCGTAAGACTGCATTGTTTCTTCAAATGAGAGAAATAATTTAAGCAAACAAACGAACAAAGAATTTCTGGAAATTAAAGTACGGTACAAATGGGATGATTTGCTCATCCTCTGTTTAATAGGAGCAGTGCAGTGAACAATTGTGTGGTCGACCTCAGAAATCTATCCATGGTAACTAGTCACAGGAGAGAAAAATAGACAGTCTGCCACCAACTTGGTATTAAAGTTCTATTTTCCGTTTTTTCCACGGTTGCGGGCCAGTCAGGGACTTTCCATGAGCAATCAGCACGGCAGAAATCCCCTTCTGCTCCCTAGCAGCCATCTCTGCTCAACAATCAAAGGTGGTTTTTGTCCTGATTTCGGCTTAAATGGGGTGTGGTCCCAGTTTTCAGTGGGATCAGGCTGGGGCAGACCCTTCCTGCCAAATGCATCCTGCTGGAACAGGGCTGTCACAGAATCACAGAATGGCTTGGGTTGAAAGGGACCTCAAATCCGTCCAGTTCCAGCTCCTGCCGTGGGCAGGGACACCTTCCATCTGACTGGGCTGTTCCAACCTGGCCTTGCCCCTTCTACCCGTGGCCGAGGCATGTTTGTGGTGAGGTCTGGTGAAGGAACATCGCCTTTGGTTTTGTCACCTGTACCAGGTGCTGGGTGTTAAATTCCTGATGGGGTCTGAGGTCTGTGCAAGCCCTGCACGACCCCAGTGGCTTTTTTGCAAGAGCCCAGGGGAAGGACAGAAAGATGCTGCCGGGCTGGAGTTCATCCAAAAATGAATACAGCAGAAATACTGGGCCTTCAGGCTCCATGGTCTGTTCCTCAAAAGACAATTTTGGAAGGGATCACTGTGCTTTTGTTCTTCCATTAGGCAGCTGAGGAGAGAGCATTGTTTTCCTCCACTCATGCGTTCCCCTTGTAGGGGAAGAAGGAGGACTTGGCCACCCTGAGCCGAGCATCCCAGGGGACCTCGCAGAACAAAGGGCTGCGTGGAGGAGGATACCGTCATCCTGTCCCCATCATCCTCTTCCCTCCCTTCACCCTGCCCCTGGCACGGCTGTGCTCGCCCAGGGCCGGCGCGCTGGGGAGCACCGGGAGGGGAGTGTTCCTCCTCTTCCTCCCTGGAAACCCGGCTAAATTCTCCTCTCTCCAGGTTTACTGCTGCCTGTAGACTTGGCGAGGCAGCCCTGGGGTTTGTCTCCTGCCAGGAAGGTGTGTGAGCCCTGGGGTGGTGTGGCAGTGTGACGTGGCTTGGGTAACGCGGCGCTCCTGAGGAATGTCGTGTAGGTGTTCTGGATGTGGATTGAAGCTCTGTGGACACATCCCTGTGTGATTTCTCTCCTGTGTGCTGCAGGCGTCCATCCTGGTCTGCAGAGAATGGCTGTGGGTTGGAGAGCATCTCCTCAGCCGTGCTCTCTGTGACCCTTAATTCCCCGTACAGGGAAACATGGCCGGCACGTGGAGCTGGAATGGTTTTGGGTTTATTTTTATAAATTATAGGTCGGGTAGTTTTATTTACACATAACTGGACTAAGACCAACCTATCTTGCTTTGCCCAGGCTCCAAGACTGACCCTGCTGAGAACCCCTGAGATACTGAACTCTATGAGAGGAGACCCCTTGACTGCACTCAGCACCTTTCAGGATCAGGCTCTAGGTAATTATTCTAATTCTCTGCCTGGGTGATGGGGGAAATTTGCTGTTCTGGGCTGTGCCGACTATCTGAAATTACATTCCTAGTTGTTTGTCCCATGAACCTGTGGATTTTTTTTTCCTACTGAGGGCTGTCACTCTAGGTCAGTGGCTTGACTCTACAGTAAAATCAGTGATCCCTCAAACACAGAACAAAATACCTGCCTTGCTTCCAGGGGGGAATCATAGAATGGTTTGTGTTGAAGGGACCCGAAAGACCTTTTAGTCCAAACCCCTTGCAACAGGACATACTCAACTAGATCGGGTTTCTCAGAGTACCATCCAACTTAACTGGAATATTTCCAGGGGTGGGGCATCTTGGAATTGCTGGATCACCATTCTGGTAATGGTCACCAGCTCTTGTGCTTGGGAAGTTCTCCTGAAGTTAACTTGTGAAGAGCTGTATAAACAAACAATCAGTATCAAAAAAAAGGTTTTCACTCCCATCAAAAGCAATCAAAGGCTTAAAATGCCAATATTTGTTGGCAAGGTTGCTGCTTCAGGTGGGGCTTTTAAGAAACCTACAGCTTGAAACCTACAGCTGCAGGAGCCCGCTTTTAAAAATAAATCCAGTATCTTTATCTGGGTTTACAGTAGCTTCGTTCTCTCCTCCAGACCTGGCCTCACTGTTGTGCCTTTGAGGAACTTTTAAGTCCTTGCTCCAAGGTGGATAGATGGAAATCAAAGAGCCTGGGGCCTGCCACTGTCCTACTCTACACCTTCATGGAGATGTGTCAGCCTGGTGCCTTGCCTGGGGGGCGTGGGGGGGCAGGATTAGGCCCAAGATTTGTGCTTTTATCCCAGCAAGGCCAGCTCAAACACAGAGCATGAGCTCGAGAGGTGAGGATCTCAGCGGTGGGTTTTTAGGGGAGTAAGAAGGAAGCCAGCAGGATGCTGTGGATGTTACTCCGAAGCGCTAAGGATGAAGGATTTCCTGCAGGATTGACTTCCTGAGTGAGATGACGTTCCATACAAAATTCTCTACGCTGATCGAAGTATCAGTCAAGAGAGAGTTGTCGTTCTTGACCTGATTTGTTGAGTTTTTCCCCAAGTCAATAAAAAACAGCTCCGCGCTGGTTTCAGCAGAGGTTAAAGCCCAGCTCTCAGATCAGAGAGGCATGAGGAGGGCAGATGGTCTGCCTGCCCACTCTCCCAGGGCATCCTCTGTCCATGCAGGAACAGAGGGCTTTTCTCCATCCCCTGCAGCTCTTGTGTGGTGACATTTTCAGGACCCAGGCAGGAGGACGTTGGCTGAGTTATTTCCTGTTTTGACAATCTCCATTTCAAACCCTCTGTAACACAGCACTGTGCAGGGAATTAGAACACCACAACCCATGTCCTCCTCCCTTGAGTAGTCCATTGGGGACCTAAGCTCATGTTTCCAGTGGGGAGGGAGAAGACATGGGTCGTGAAACAGGCTCAGAATGTGAAAGAGAGGAACGTGAAGAATGAGAAAGAAGAAATACGTTCACCATCAGGGCTGCAGTGCAATGTTTTTCCGTATCCACTCAGAATTTGTGGGAATGGGGTGCTCCCTCGGTGCCAAAACTCATATGCTTTGTGTTTAAACTGCTGCTGTCAAAGCTTGCAGAGTAACTAAAACAAAAAGGTCGCAGGTCAAGTGGATGTTTTCCAATTGACCGGAGCTCAGTATAAATCCTGGGGAAGGAAATAACCCAACAAACATCCACCAGCCCTGTGTCTGTGTCCCCTGCTCTGGTGCTGGCTGCTGGTGGCACGTCCTCCTGGGACATGCCACTGTCAGGCAGCTGCCTCAGCGTCCTGAAACAGTCCTCAGGCAGCATCCCCTCCCCAATAAATTTTTGTGTGAATTTCAAATTTAACAGAACCAGATCCAGATTTGATCTAGGTCAGCAATTAGGAGGATCGAGAGGTTGCTTCAGGTGAGCACAGAAGGAGAGAAAACACCTGCCTGTGAGGAACCTGGGCTGGAGGCTCATCTTAAGTCCCTGCAACACATCTTCAGCCGAGGGCTGGTGTTTGCTGCTCCAAATTCAGCGGGTTTGGGTAGGAAACCCAAAAGCTGGGGAACATCAAGGCAAATCTGCCTCTGCCACCACTTCACGTCGCCCCTTGCAAGGTCCCCCCCGAGGTTTCGGTGTGGCTGATTGCTCTTCCATGAGTTGTAACCTGAAAATAGGGATAGATAAAGGCAAAATGTTCTGGGAGCCCTGCCAAGCCAAAGGCACTGAGTTGTTCAGAGATCCGTATCTCGATAACAGATTTTTTGCTCTTTATCACCTTTTAAGAGAAAATATGGTGTTTGCGGGAGCAGATTGGGATCATCCTGAGGAATGGAGCTCTCCTTTTTAAATTACATTGCTTTTATTACTATTATTTTAATAATAATAATAATAGTTCTGCAGTGAAGCCATATATGAGAATGTTATTTGTGTAGGAACTGGAAATGAACCTGAAATGATCAGCATATTTTTTAAAGGCACTTTACAAGCCATTTGGCATTGGAAAAGGTACAACTATCCATCAAAGCAGGGCTTGGGGATAAAATAATTAGAAATCACGCAACCATAGCAAAGGAAGATTAGTGCTAAAATTAGAAACCATAAAGTTGTTTTTAGATTAGGCTGGAATCTGGGCAGGCTGCTTTATTGTAGCCTGTTACTTTAAAAAATGTAAGGTGAGAGGTGTGAATTGTCTGCATTTGGTTGTGTCCTAATGGAAATGCTGTTGTGAGCGTTTGGTGGGATGATCTGTGAGGTGATTTCCAGGGAAATCCTTGTGGGGTGGAAGTACAGTCCCATGTGAAAGATGATCAGCTGCTAAAGGAGCTGAGTTCAGTGCTGAGCTCTTCTCCAAGAGGGTGTTCCCATAAGGTTGGTTTGCTCCTAGTTTTGTGTCAGGGTTGTAGTGGCCAAATACCCACACTGCATCCAGAAGAGGTGGTGGGATGGCTGGAATTGGGAATTGAAACTGGAATTTTCTGCCCACAGGTGGGGTGGGTGTGAGTTGGAGCTGCTGTGGTCCCCAGACCTGAGCTGTGCCCTTGGGGCCAGACAAGAACGTCAGATGGGCACAGCTCATGGAGCTTCATCACTTTGTTTTTCTGCTGGAACTCCTTAAGCATGAACAGGAGTGAATCCTCTATCAGAGACAAACACAAAATTGATCAGGGGACACACTAGGAGAGCTGGGGGTGGTCATCCTGGAGAAGAAAAAGCTCCAGGGAGACCTTAGAGCCCCTTCCAGTGCCTGAAGGGTCTCCAGGAGAGCTGGAGAGGGACTCTGCACAAGGCATGGAGGGACAGGACAAAAGGGAATAGTTTTACAGCAGGAGAGAAGGGGAGATCCAGACTAGATAGAAGGAAGAAATTGTTTGTGATAAGGGTGGTGAGGCCCTGGCACAGGTTGCCCAGGGAGGTGGATGTTCCATGTATAAATGCCTTCAGGAAAAAGGGTCTTGATACTAAAGCCCTTCTGGCATAGCTGGAAGGGTGATCAAGAGGTTAGAGGACATGTTGGGCCCATCCAGGTGTTTTCACCAAGGAAGATGCCAAGTAGAGGTCCCTTCACCCAGGGAAAGGTGACTTCTTCAGGGCTGGTGCCTCTAGATTTGGGAATTTCTGGGAGGGAAACCCAAACTTTGTGTGATGTGCTGCCTAAACATGGACAGAATTAGGTGTACCCCTTCCCCTGCTCCCACCACAGCTACCAAATGAAAGGGTCTCAGGTTCCCTGCTGGCTGGGAAGCACCAGCCCCGTGTGACCACCCACAGCATCTTGCCTGCACGTGCATTTCCTGGTGCCTGCAGGGGAAAAGTGGAGTTGAGCAGACTGTCTGCTCCCCCCAGAATGCTCCCCGCTGTGCCTCCAGCTCAGTGAAAGCAGGACAACTCCTCATCGACTCTTTGTAGCACGAGAACAGAGCCTTGGAAAAGTCCGGCAGCGGGAACTTTACTAATTCCAACTAATGACTCCGGAATACTGACTGAGGGGAACAATTGCGCATCATCAAAAGTCTCAGACAAAAGAGATGCACTGCATTGTAATAGCAAACGAAGCTGAATTTGATCTGATGGAGCACCTTTCAAATTCCACGCGTTTCAAAGCCCTTGGCAGAGTAATGAGCTGCGTGCTGACAGCGGGGCTGCTGGACTGGGCTTTATGTGACCAACAATAGCCAGCACGGTTGTTGGCAGAGGACCTGCTCACAGTGGGATGGTGGCTGGGATGTTGGGGTTATCCTGTGTTTTCCATTTTTTTTTCTTTTTTTGTAGTGCCGTGGTATCTCTGGCTAGCATTTTGATGGGCACTAGAGGTGACCAGGCAAGATCTCTTGGTCTTTCTTAAGGGGGGCTTAGAAGAAAGGTGTAGACAGAGGTTTTTAGTAGGGCCTACAGTGAGAGGACAAGGGTTGATGGTTTTAAATTAAAAGCAGGGATATTCAGACTACGTAGGATGAGGAAAGTCTTTATGATGAGGGTGGTGAGGCCCTGGCACAGGTTTCCCAGAGCAGCTGTGGCTACCCCATCCCTGGCAGTGTCCAAGGCCAGGTTGGATGAGGCTTGGAGCAACCTGGGATAGTGGAAGCTGTCCCTGCCTGTGGCAGGGGGTTGGAACTGGATATTAAGGTCCCTTCCACCCAAACCATTTCAGGATTCTATTAAACAGGGGTGGAGAAACATGCTCAGACACACATGAGGATCCCTTGGCACAGCTGAGAATAGGCCTCGGCCTCCCAGGTCACCATCCGGCCCTCTAATTTGCGGTCCCCATGACAATTTCATGAAGGCCCACATACAACTTCAGCTCTTTAATTTTAGCTAGGCCAGAATAGCACTGGTGCAGCTGTGGGAACAGATAATCTTAGTCCTGAAACTATTTCTGTGGCAGGGAAGTTTCTTGCCCGTTGCGAGGAGAGGAAAAGGTTAATTGCATATTTTTTTCCTTTTTTTCTTTCCTTTTTTTTTTTTCCAAAGAGGAAACAAATGTACCTACCCCACCCTAAGGGGACAGCACAAATCTGTCAGCCCTTTTTGGGTGGGGGCAGGCAGCTGGGCTGTGTTAAGGAAGTCACCCTGGGGAGGGAAGGGGTTTGAGGCATGGGTGGGGGGCCTTGGCTGCCTGCCCAGAGCTGCAGGCAGAGAGGGGGCTGTGGTCCTGGGCTGCATTAGACCAGGCTCTAGTGCTGTCCGCAGAGCTGTAGAATCACGGAATGGTTTCTGTTGAAGGGACCTTAATGCTCATCCCACTCTATCCCCTGCCATGGGCAGGGACACCGTCCACTGTCCCAGGGTGCTCCAAGCCCTGTCCAGCCTGGCCTTGGACACTGCCAGGGATCCAGGGGCAGCCACAGCTGCTCTGGGCACCCTGTGCCGGAGCCTCCCCTCACAGGAAACAATTCCTTCCCAATATCCCATCCATCCCTGCCCTCTGGCACTGGGAAGCCATTCCCTGTGTCCTGTCCCTCCAGGCCTTGTCCCCAGTCCCTCTGCAGCTCTCCTGGAACCCCTTTAGGCACTGCCAGGGGCTCTGAGCTCTCCCTGGAGCCATGAAACTTGTGATGAGTTCATCTCACCCAGGGTTGGAATAGAGGATCTGTGCATAAACCTGGTTTGGAGTTAGAAAATATGCTGAGGGCTGAAGGAAATCTCAGACCTTGTCCTGTGTGACCCAGGTCCTTCGCTAACTGCTCCTCCCTTCGGCTCCCTGCTAACCGAGACAACCAGATCCCAGCAGCTCCACGGCTTTCCTGGAGGAGCACGCTGCTGGAGTTGGGTTTGCTGCATCACCCCCATCCCAGCAGTTAAGGAAGGGTGGGAAACCGAGCTGCCTTGGAAGCCTGGATCCTCCTCACTCCATCTGTGTTTCCATGCGCTCCAACTGGGTCGGGCTGGTGCCATGGCAAGACTTCCTCTTGCAGACAGCAGTCTTGCATGCTGTCATCCTGCAGCCGGGGCTTGATGGTGTGCAGATGGATTTGCTTCCCGTTTCCCTTCCCATCAGCCTTGTGCTGAGGCTGGCCAGCCCTGCTTCCCGAGCAGGAATATCTCTAGAAGCCGGCTCAGCATCCCCATGATGACCCAGCCTTGTGTAGCTGTTTTGTTTCCACTTTTGAATCAATGCTAAAAGGAATATATAAAACCACCAACATTTTAAGTTTCTTTGGGAGCTGATTGCAATTAAAAAATACGCAGATGCTATCCAAATCTTTCTCGTTGTGGTTTTACATGAGCAGGGCTGGTGTGAGCAACCTGTGCTCGTCACCGTCTGAGCATAGCAGGAGGCAAATCAGCTCTGGGGGATGGGGGGAGACTGTGCTCAGAGGAGGAGCAAGGGAAGGCGGAGTTGATGCGGGTCCTGCTGGTGTATTTGAGGTGGATTTACATCCTTGCACTTCGCCAGAGGGTTGCTTTGCCCATGGTTCTCGTTTCATCTGAATGTTGTGGCAGGGACAGGAGGGAAGACGTTAGGGAGGGAAGTGTTGAATTTGTAATTCCAGGCTGGCGCTGTTTGGTCCAGGAGAGCATCAGTGGGGCCCGGGTGCTGTTTTCCAGAGGAAGGGTGGATCTGCTGAGCCTGTGCATCCCCATGGGACTGTGGGACAATGCTGTACCCAAAGGCGAGCCCTGGGGCAGAGGGGGCTCTCACTGCCCCCTCTGGCACAGCTCCAGGGCAAGGGGCTCCTCTGGATTCTACCAGATAGGTGTCCTTGCCTCCTGTCTGGGATTCGCCGTGCGTCTGGGCTTTTAATATCACTTCATTCTCCCTCCCTACATCCCATGCCCCTGTCCCAGATGTATTTGTTTAAGTGGCTTTAATTAACTTACATTTTCCTGTGTGTGACAGCTCCTTGAGGCTTTGGTAGCTGTTTTCTGTCCTTCCACAGTTGTCACTGACATGTAGCACTTTCCCTGCAGACCAGCTTTCAAGCCTACTGTGTTTTTCCCCTGCTCTGCAGAATTATTTTAACGTACTGAAGGAAATGGTTTCCATGTGAGCATAGTTGCACACACTCAATTGATTATTGGGGGTGATTGTCCTGATCCCTGCTGGTATCTGCGAGGATTTTGAGCAAGGAAGCCAGAGTGGCGTAGGATGATGGCTTAGGTCAGATAGATTTATCTTCATGAGTGACAAGACTGATAACTCTGGAGTGGCATGGCTACAGGTGTTATCATTTGGGTGTCTCCTCAAGAGTGAAGGTTAATGTCTTGCTACTACTGATCCATCACAGTGTTGTCTGCAGGATTTACAGGTCTTCTCGTGCCTTTCCAGCAGCAGCAGCAGGTCCAGTTTTCTGGAGCTCAGAGCTGCATACCTGCTCCCTGCCTGCAGCAACCACAGGGATCACGTCAGCAAGCCCTTGCTCCCATGGATTTGTTTGAATTCAAAGTTAGGGATAATTTCTGCTTGTTGCTGCATAGTTTTATGCTTCCCCAGGGGAGGAAGGTGGGATGGATTGGGACAAGCCCAGGGGTTGAGTGCTCTGCCAAGGGAAGGCATCCTGGGATGGTTTGGGTTGGAAGGGACCTCAGAGCTCATCTCATTCCACCCCCTTGCCATGGGCAGGGTCACCTTCCACTGTCCCAGGTTACTCAAAGACATCAGGCAGATGAAGGCAAGACAAGCCTTGATCTTGCCTTCCTGTGGATCACCCAAGAAATCTTGACCAGGAGGATGGAAAAGAGCAAGGAGGAACTCAGATCTGAAGTAAAATCTCTTGGAGGGAAAAAAAAAAAAAAAAAAAAAAAAAAAGAGGAAAAGCAATAAATCCAGCAAATTAAAATGAAAAGGCAGCTAACATGAGTGACAATTGTACAGCATCAGATAACGCTGCATCCTGAATTCCAGAGGGATAGGAAATATGAAGCAAAAATCACTCAGGTGCTTCTAGATAGCGATAAGGAAAGCAATTCCCATTTACTGGTAGAAATAAAATAAGAGGTCGTGATAAACCCTGCATGACTAGACTGGATTAGGGCTCTGGCTGTGAAAATTCATTACAGGCATGCAAAAGAATGCACACCGTGCCAGCTAAACTGACTACAAACACCATTTATTTGGAGAAGAGACGATTCACTCAGAATAAATAGATTTCTTTCAAAGGGAAGGGAGGGTGATCTGACACAAATCTATGTTCCTAACTTGTCATTTATTATGCAAATAAGTCTCACACCTTTCTAAGCCATGAGGAATGAGTTTATGTTGGAGTTTTATGTTGGAAGAATGATCTTAAGCTGCTCCAAGACCTCCAGGGCCAGACTGGGGTTTTTTTGCACACAGTGGCAGGGGATGCTGATTTCAGGAGGGGTTCTGATGGCAATGAGGGTCGTGCAGCTTGGTCAGATGTTTTCAGATTTTCCATGAGCAAACCCATTCCTTCAAATTTTTTCTTACTGTTTATGATGTTTTACTTAGGATTATTTTATTTTATTTATTTTTTTAATTTTGCTTTGTTCTATTCTATTCTATTCTATTCTATTCTATTCTATTCTATTCTATTCTATTCATAGTCATAGAATCACAGAATAGTTTGGGTTGG
>VYZQ01005251.1:0-27220 GCA_013400655.1 Mystacornis crossleyi | reverse complement strand
AAATTGACAAATGCTTTGGTCTTCATACCTGAAATTTTTTATTTTGTTTTGTTCTATTCTATTCTATTCTATTCTATTCTATTCTATTCTATTCTATTCTATTCTATTCTATTCATAGTCATAGAATCACAGAATAGTTTGGGTTGGGAGAGACCTTAAAGATCTTCTAATTCCACCCCCTCCAGTGGGCAGGGACACCTTCCACTATCCCAGGTTGCTCCAAGCCCCGTCCAGCCTGGCCTTGGACACTGCCAGGGATCCAGGGGCAGCCACAGCTACTCTGGAAAATACATTTTCTTGTATTTTCTAGTATTTTATTTTATTTTATTTGCCCATTCTCTGTAGGAATGACTATATATGGGGGTCATGTGCAGAAGGGAGCCTGTGGAGTATTATCTGTCCTTGTCTTCAGTTCATTTTGGCATCAGCACCCGTTAAAGCTGCATCACTCTGCTGGGCTCAGTGGAGCAGGACATGTTTGAGGTTCAGACTCTGAGGTGGTTTTAGGTGGCTGCAGAAGCATTTAGCCTGATGTGCAGGGACCGAAACGTGACCTAACACCTCCTGTACTAGCAATTACGTCTCTCAGGATGCTAATTTTAGAAAAAGAATTGAGCTGGCAGGGGCCACAAACAGAGGATGAAACCCTGATGTTCCGTTTGGTGGAGAGAGGGCTGAGACAGTGTTGAAAGAATAAAAAACAACAACAACAAAAAAGAAACAGAAAAGTATCTCTAGAATGTTTTTTTCCTGACAAGGAGGTTGTAATTTTTGTAGTTGTGATTTGGAAAGACTCCTGATGAATGGTGTGCTCCCGAATTATATAAATGTGAACAAAGCTCCAGGGAGGGGAATCCTGACCTACAAATCCACCAAGCTCCCATCTCTGAGATGGACTCTGAGCATGATCCCAGACAAGTGTGTCTTCTAAGGCAGTGTGGACATCAGGGAGATACTTGGAAAGTGGAGGGATCCAGGTGGGACATCGTACAGTTGTAGGACACACAGAGAACCTGGGTTATGGCAAAAACGCACTCGAAGGACTTCCCTAAATGCTTATTCCCAGATCCTTCTCCATCACAGCCAGTCAAGGTATTTGCATGGATTTCTGGTTCTGGTGATCTTAGGAGACCACAGCATGGATGGCTTATGATGGGAGTAAAGGGGCAGGGGGCAGGTCCTTGGATGAGCAGGGAGGACTGACCACCCAGCCTCTGCCGCAGCCAAGGGGGAAGGCAGTGCACGATGCTGTCTTCTCCAGGGATATTTTACACTTGTGTTTTTCCCTCAGCATTTCTGTGGTGCTGGGCTGGCCGGGCTCTTGCAGCGCTCTGGAGAGATTCTGCTAATGGGATCTGACCTGATGGCTTTGCATGTTTTAAGTAAATTATACACAGCTGCTAGGAAAATCCAGTAACCTTAACAGCACCACGGCTCCGTTGTCTGCATTGTAATTACAGCGGCAACCGCTGGGCAGTTCTACTTTCTGGTTTATTTTTAAATAACTTCTGAGCCACCCTTTGATCAACTACTTCATCCCCAAGTCCTTCCTGTCCTCTCCCAAGGTTTAACCCTTGCTGTATCTTCAAGCATCTGTCTCATCACACTTTCAGTCAGTCACAAAGGCAAGCATGTGATTGCAAAAATTACTTTTCTCCCTAAATATATCCCATAGTTTTGAGCTGAGGGAGAATTTTAAGCCAGAGCTTACAGGGTGCGTGCAGACTGCAGACACTGAGTGGAGTTTTATGGCTCCTGGGGAAGTGCAACTTGAAATATGCATCTTTTTGTTATGCTTTAGCCAAAATCCTTTGTACCCCTGCAGAGAAGTGGGTTTTCTGTCATAGTGACAACAGCGAAAGGACTTAGATTTATGTAGGAAGCAAAATTAGGAGCCTAATTAGTTTTTCCCTTGTCAACCCTGGAGTGCAACCCATGCCTGCAAAAGCAAATGGTCAGCTCCTGGCACGGGCGTAGCTGCGTGCTCCTTCCCTGCATTAAAAACTCACACCATCTTCTCTGCAGGAGCTGCATGGATTTAAATTTCTGAAGGACACCCAGGATTAGGGAGATGACTTGGGGTATTCCGTCAGAGCCTGCACAAGGGCTTCAAAGAGCTATGTTTTAAGCACGTCCCAGTGCAAGGAGGTTGGCTCAGCATCATGGGATGCCGGTGCTACCTCGGTGTGTTCGGGGCACCGGAGCTGCTGCACCTGAGGTCATGTTGTGTTTGATTATGTAGTCATAGAATAGTTTGGGTTGGAAGGGACCTTTAAAGGCCGTCTGGTTTCATCCCCTGCTATGGGCAGGGATGCCTTGCCCTATCCCAGGTTGCTCCAAGCCCCATCCAGCCTGGCCTTGGACGCTTCCAGGGATCCAGGGGCAGGCACAACTTCTCTGGACACCCTGTGCCGGGGCCTTAGCACCTTCATCATAAACCATGGTTCTGACTGCCCTTCATCCTGCTGGGCGTGGGATGAGCTGTCTCACAGAGACCTGAGGGTACATTTTCTGTCTTGTTTTCCAACCTGACTCCTTCTCTTTTCATCCAGGCTGCCCGGGACAGGCAGATCCCAGCTGTGGTGCCCTGGTCTGCTCTCTCATCTGCTGTCAGCAGCATGTTGTTGTATATCTGCCTTGGAGAGCAAAGTGGATGCCTTTGCAGTGATTTGGGTGAAAACACTGGCTGAGTGTGATTGAGGTTGTAAAGTTTATGAGATTCTGCATTTTATGGTAAATTTCAAATTGACACTGCAATCAGGAGCATTAGGGTTTGTAAAGGGAAGTCGGTGTGATGCGCTGCAGAACACAAGGTGGTAATTTCCTCTCTTATATTGAGCCTATCAACAGCAGAGAATGAAGCAGCTGCTTCTTGAAGGATTGGTTTTTTAATGCATTCATTTTATGTAATGTGTAGCGTATTATTTATTATGTGGGGTTTTTCCCCCTTTGCTGCCTTTCCCTCTCCCCCCATTTCTAGAGGAGTGCAGTGCTGTCCTACTCCCACTTCTCACCTGTAGATTCCAAAGCCCTTTCCAACCACAGCTGACACTGTTTCCATTTTCACACAGGAAGGGGAAAACTGAGCATTGGAGATTGGAGAGGTTGTCAGCCCAAAGATGCAGCCAGGTCACTCCTCCTTCTGAGCACGATCCACACGCTCCGTTCTTTCCGAGCTGGGAGGGATGATCTATCCCAGGGTGTTTTTTTGGGTTTATTTTTTCCTTTTTTTTCTGGAAGAAATAGTGCCTGGCAATAAAAAAACCCCAGCAGTAATCATCCCAAACACTCTCCTAGGCAATGAAATGTCCGTGTGTGCCAGGGCATGGCAGAAATGCCTTTTCAGAGTATGTTTTCCATGTGGGGTTTTCTGCAGGGACGTGGGTGACTTGCCTCCCGTGATTCTAGAGGGCATCTCCAGGGCACTGCCCTGTTTGAGGCACCACAAGCTTTCAGTGAAGCTCTGGAAGGGTCTGAGGAAGTCAAAGACTCTTCAGAGCATATGGAGGAAATGGGCAGAGGCCTCTGGGAGGAATTTGGGGGTCACCTGGGCACGAAGGGAGATGCGAGATGGGCTCTTCCCCAGGCTTAGACTCATTACCACTGAATCACGGGAAAAGGTTTTTTTATGGTGTTCAGTTATCAGATGTGCCAAGAAGATTTAAAGACAACTGATTGCCAAAGTCATGGGCATTTTAAAGTGATATTTGATGGGGATTTCTTGAAGATGCTGTAATACAGCCTACTGTAGCAGCATCTGCTTCCCAGATTAACAGAGGGTTTGCAAACAGCACTTGGGAAGCAACCTCCAAGATTATTTCAAAACTGCAGAACAGATTTGGTGAATGATTTATGACATGGATTTGCATATCAGTTGTTCTTTTTCTTTTGTTTGTCAAATTTATTTGTTTCAGTCCTGCTATGCAGGAGGCACATGAGCACTGGAACCGGCCTGGAAGTGTGGATGTGCCAGAATTGTACTGCTCATCACAGCAGGGGCCTGAGAGCACAGAGCTGCAGGGCATCCCCATCCCATGCAAATAGGTTTTATTTTGGAGCTGTTGAAACTTAGACCAGGAGCTGGAGGTAGGCTGCAGTGCAAGATAAAAATATTAACTTGGTGCCCAATCTCCTTTTAGAGTCAGTGGATGTTTGGCCAGTGGAGTCTGGAGGGTGTTTCACACCCCAAAATAGATACTGGAGTTTGAGTAAATAAATGGCTCACCCAAACCCAACACCCCAAGTCGTGCCAGCTGCACTCCCATGGCTGGCAGTAAGAGCTGGGACAGTCACCACACGTGCAGGTCACAATTCAGTTGCTGGGCGTAGGTGTCCATTTTTACCCTAGGACACATTGCTTGGTCTCCATCTGTCAGTCAGGAGGGATGCAGGTCCAGGGTTTTGTCTGGCAAAGCCAGGCATGGGTCTGGGATAGCTTCAGGAGTCCAGTGCAGCAGTGAGAACCTGCATTAAGGCAACTAAAGCCAGGATCTGCATGTGGGCACCCCAGCTGAGATGCCTTAACTGGAGCTGGATCCTACCTGGTGTGCCAGGAACTGGTGCAGGTTTACCAGGCTGTCCCTGGGGGTCACCCCCTGGCCTGGACTCAGGGAAGGGCATGCTTGTGGTCTGTGCTGGCTGTTAGCCCAGAGCAGTCCTGTGCTTCAGGTGAGCTACGTTCCAGCTGCTGGCTGGTCAGGGCTAGAGCATGGATGGCAGCCTTGGAAGTCCACCGAAAATATCTGAGTGCTTGTTCTGTTGAGGGTAGGGCTGTTGCCAGTGTAGACACCCTGGAGAGAGCTCTGGTGGTCCTCAGCATGGACTTGGACCTGTTGGAGTGAGTCCAGAGATGCTCCCGGGGCTGGAGCCCCTCTGCATGGGCCAGGCTGGGAGAGCTGGGAGTGTTCACCTGGAGATGGGAAGGCTCCAGGGTGACCTCAGAGCCCCTGCCAGTGCCTAAAGGAAGACTTAGAAGAAAGATGGGGACAAACTTCTTAACCGAGTGCGGTGCACTAGGACGAGGGGTGATGGTTTTAAACTGAAGGAGGATCAATTTAGATCAGCTGTTAGGAAGGACTTTTTTATGAGGAGTGTGGTAAACACTGGCACAGGTTTCCCAGAGAAGCTGTGGATGCCCCAGTCCTGGAAACATTCAAGGTCAGGCTGGACAGGGTTCTGAGCCACCTGCTCTAGTTGAAGATGTCCCTGCTCATGGCAGGAGAGTTGAACTAGATGGCCTTTAAAGGTCCCTCCCAACCCAAACTGCCCTGTGATTCTGAGATAAAGGCTGTTTCTTCATCTGGGCTTGACCTAAAGGGCAGGACAAGCATTCCCCATCACCACTTTACTTGGGAATCATCTTTCCCAGCCCAGCAGCTCAGCCCAGCCAAGAAGTGGGGAGGTCAGCGTGCTGAAGAGAGGCAGAAGCTCCACTGCTGGTGACACGTGGTGAGAGGAGCAGCCCCGAGAGTGAGCTGATGTGGCACGGCAGTGATGTATTCAGGGAGGGTAACTGGAAACCTGAATCCCTTGTCCAGGAGGGCGTGTTCAATTCATTCTGCAAACCACCCCAAGAAGCTAAAAGGGACCTTGTGGCTGAAGGGGAAGCCACAGGCAAGCCTGGTTGATTTGTAGCTTCTCATCGCACGTGTGTTTTGGGAATGGGAGAATGAAGCCTGGTCTGCCCTCTGCAATGCCCATCCTATTTTGGAAACTGCTACAAGGGCACCAGGGCATCTTCTGGTTCAGAGTGTGGATCATGAGCATATTTGTTCACAGCCACTCTTCTCCGAGGGTTAATGAAACTGTGATTCAGGTGCAGGCTTTTTTTAGCCCAGAAACTCCCATTTATTGCCCTTTGAGAATTCTTCTGTGCCTCAGTGATTTGAATGGTTTTTAGGTGGAATCATAGAATCACAGAATCATTTAGGTTGGAAAAGCCTTCCAAGACCATCAAGTCCAACTGTGCCCCAGCTTTGACAAGGCCACCACTACCCCATGTCTCCAGGTGCCACGTCCACATGGCTTTTAAATCCCTCCAGGGTGTGGACCCTGCCACTGCATTGGGCAACCTGTGCCATGGCTGGACAACCCATTCTGCGAAGAAATCTCTCCTTATATCCCATCTGAAGATGCCCTGGCTGAGCTTGGGGCCATCCCCTCTTGTCCTATCGCGTGTGAGAAGATACCAACCCCACCTGCCTACAACAAGGTGTTGCACTGCAAGCTGAGCTCCCCTGGCTGTGGGGAGCAGCTGCAGTGGAGGACCTGTGGAGAGAAGGAGACTTCAGCTAGAAGTTGGAGCTGAAGCCCAGCACTGCTCAAGGGAAACGTGGTGCCAGCCCCTGCCCTGGTGCCAGAGGGGGGTTGTGCATTGACCCAAGCAGAGCTGATGAGCTTTGCCATGAAGCCAGGATCCACTGCAGGGTTTTTGCAGCCTCCCCTGTGAATTTTGCCTTAAACAAAGATGACGGTGCTGGCCCAATGTGGGCACGTTGACAGCAGCCTGCATTAAGATCTTTGCCCCTTTGCTGATCACTTTTGGCTGTCGAGTGGCAAACGAGCCATTAGTCCTTGGCAGTAGTGGCTCCTTGTGAGTTAATGATCTGAACGGGGCCCTGGCTAAGGAAGGAGGTCGTGCTGGAGGGCACCAGGTCACAGCAGCTGGATGCTCTTGAAAGCACGTGGACTCATTAGCTGCGGGGAAGTCCCATCCTCGGGGCTGATGATGGCCCTGGGGCTGGCCTGCAGCCGCTCCATGCTCCACCACTCACATGTGCTCCATGCGTTGCCTACTGCCTAAATGTCCTCACTCCGCTGGTTGTAGAAGCATGGGAAGGAAAATTAGAGGCCATCAGAGGGGTTACCCTTCATGGTTTTGCTCTGTTGCTTGAGAGTACGTGCACAGAAGTTATTTACCAGTGGAATAGGTTGGGTAGGGTGATCACAGCCTGCTGGTTTCTCCATCCTGGGACAGCATCCAGGTGTCAGCCTGACTTGGAAAATGTTGTTGACACTTTCCCAATAAAGTAATGGGAATGAGAATCCCCTAAAAGCTGAATCAAGATCAGTGGCTCTGTCTAAAAGCTGGGAGAGGATCCCAGTTGTTGCCTGTGTCATGAGTAATGGGAAATAGTGCTGGTGGGCCCTGCACTGGTGAACCCATTCAAGGGCTGCCTGGGGAAGTAAAAGAGATGCTTGGGTGATTGATTCAGTCAGGAACCTCGTGGAGAACCTGGGAAGAGAAGGCAGTGTCTCCATCTCCAGCTGCCCCATGATAACAAGTGTCTCCCCACCTTGGTTTCAACCTTCTCGTGTGAAATGGAGAGACTGCACACAGTGAGTGGCTGTTCCTTGCTTTGCACACCACTAAGCCTTGGCAGGGAGATCCTGTTTCCCTTGCAGCTTCCATGAGTAGGAGGAAACCTCTCGACCCTGGCCAGGACCCAGGTACAAACCCAGGTTTAAGGACAGGTGTGAGCTGGTGGTGCCATTTTAGGGAAAATACCCCAGATCGTGGCTTCTTTGGCATGCAGATACTGTTTCCATCTGACTGCTGAGCCACAGGAGCATTTTCCAGCTGAGTGCTCCTACATCTTCTATGCCCAGTCTTGTAATAGCCACAATGGTCTTCCTCTCTGTGCTCACCCAGAAGAAGGCCTGGGCCAACCCCCAAATTGTCCTCAGGGGACTCAGAACCCTGATACGATGAGATGACGACTGCCTGCTGGTGGAGATCTCACACCTTGAGATTGTTCCTAAGTGGAGTAAAGTACCCCAAAACATCTTTCTGCTGATCTCCGTCATCAGCCCTGAGTCCTGCCCACCTCCAGCCAAGCTTCTGGGCCTCCCACATGGAGCTGTCAGCTTCTGGAAATGCAAGCCCCCCTGTCTCCATCATTTGCAAGTGCAAAGTGGTGGCCAGGAGCTTCTGTAGAGCTCCATTTCTCCAAAAGGTTTTCCCAATCTAAGAGGGACAGGGGACTTTTATGGGCAGAGCTGGGGGGGATGCTGGTCCTGCACCTTCCCTCTGTGCCCCCCAGCACTGGTGGAGTGTGGATTTGTTGCAGGTACTACTGGAGGTACCTCTGAGCTACCACTGGTAGCTGAACTGTGGGCATAGGAAGCCCCGGGAAGCTGATAATCCCAAGGGGACCAACGCGTAATGTTTATCCATGGGGTGGGATGGGCGAAGCAGCCCAAAGTTGCCTCAGTGTGATCTGTTCCCGGGGTGTTCATCTCCCAGCTGTCACTGGAGATGTGATACAGTGGGAGGATGGGGTGGGCTTGCACCTGCATGGCGCGGCGTTGCCAGGTGAGGACGTAGCACAGGAAGGGGGGATGAGCAGAGGGACTGACCGTGGAAGCACCTGTGGTGGGAGAGCAGGAACAGGCCTGGCTCCGAGTTCTCTCATCATCCCGGCAAGGCTTCTCCAGAGCCGGCCCTTCATAACCACATAATCAGCCCTGGATCTTGTGAGGGGTTTTGTTTGGTTTTTTCCCCCTTTCTGTTTTATTTTAGGAAATGGTCAGAGGAGCGAAAGGAGCATCACGATTTTGAAACAAAACCAAGGGTACTGGTGAGTACACACCAGGGTGATCCTTGTGGGGAGAGCTGGCCAGCAGGATGCAAACAGGGGAGTACAGTGTGGTTGTCCTGATACCTTTCTGGAGTCTTGGGGTTCTGATCTGCCCTTCAGTTATTGAGATTTCCTGTGGGAGAGGAGGTAGTTTGTTGTGTTAATGGATCAGCACAAATCATCCTTACCACCACCACCACGGTTCTCTGCTGTCATCAACGACCAAACCTCTAATTGCTCTTCCTGTAAATCCGTGGAAGATGCACTCATCAATGTGTGCGTTCTCAGTGCTGAGTGCTGGAAGGAGCAGGCGGCAGATACGCTGGCAGCTGTGCAGGAGTGCACTGAACAACAATATTTGTTAATGCTTGGAGTGCTTTTGGCTGTTGTTGTGCTTGGCCCTGTCCAGACCCAGTCACGGGGCTGCGATCCGGGTGGCATTTCAAGGTCCTCTCCAGACCTGTTTTCTGCATCTGTCACACAGGAGGCTGTGACTTGGATGTTTGCCTAGAGATCTTGAACAGGAAGAAAGGAGAATCCTTTTTTTATCATCTGAGCTGGTTCAGATATGCCAGAGCCAGACCCTGAGCTCATGTTTTTGAACTGAGATGTTTTGCATTGAGTCAGGTGGGAGGCTGGGGTTTTTTTTTCCCACCATCTTCTCGTGAGCAACTTCGTAGTGTGCACTGGCCAAACCCTCAGCAGAGCCATGCTGCGAGTTCCCATCCCTCAGGGACCAAATTCCCACATCTTTTCTCTCTGCATGTGTGATGGGTCTGAGGAGCAACTCGGTGCTGGTTTATCACAGAATTGCAGAACCATGGTTTGAGGTGGAAGGGACCTTAAAGCTCCTCTCATTCCAACCCCCTGCCATGGGCAGGGACAGCTTCCACTATCCCAGGTTGCTCCAAGCCCTGTCCAGCCCTGGCCTTGGACTCTTCCGGAGATCCCAGGGCAGCCACAGCTTCTCTGGGCAACCTGTGCCAGGGCCTCCCCACCCTCATCATAAAGAATTTCTTTCTTACATCTATCCTTGCATCTCTGCTGTAGCCTGGACTACAAGAGCAGTGCTGGTGGAGGTTGGATCATGGGGAGATGCAGATTTTTAAGAGACACCTCAGCTCCTTTACTACAGTTTGAGTGTAGATGAAGGGAGAAGCTGACACAGTGTGGTTTCAGGAAACAATCTTCAGACATTTAAAAGTATAGGGGCCCTTTATAGTTAGTGGAGATGTTTTTATCCCGTGTTACATCTGATCTAGCTTGGGCAGCATGGATGAGCAGAAGCCTGTCCCTCTTCTCTGGCTGCAGAAGCAGCCCAGGTGAGGGGACTGTGTGTCTGCAGGGTCACCTCGTGACGAGGCAGCCAGGGAGGGTGCTGAGACCCTGCTTTCCCCCAACACCCCTGCCAGCAGAAGAGCCTGAGAAGGGGTGCTTTGTACACAGGCATCATCCCTGACTCCAAAACAGGTTCTAATCAGTGCCTGGAGCACAGACTAAACTCGCTTTCTGGCTCCCACACCTCCTACTGCTTCCCTGCTGCCTCTCTGCAGTCAGCTAGACAACAAACCCAGACTGTCTTCCTGCGAGCAGCAACCCCTTCTCCTGTAAGCAGGGCCACCAGGAGGGCTGCTGGCTGCAGAGCTGAGTGCCATCAGCCCGGGGTGGTGAACAGGCTTCCCATCTTGCACCCATCCGCTCCCAAATTCCAGCTGTGTTTTCCCTTCATGCCCCCCAGTCTCCTGGCAGAGATGGTGATGAGTGTGTATCGGAAGCACCAGGTATTTCATCAAGCTGGCTTTCCAGACTTAGACCAGTTAGGGTTTGGCCCCCTGAACTCCAACAATCCTGAAGTCCTTCAGCTTATTAAACATCCGTTTGCGCTGTCTTTAGTGTTAAATAATTGGTTCCTCAGCATATTTGAGTTGGAGGATGTCTAAAAGTCCTGTGAACTATCCATCAGGCTCCATTATCATCCCTGCACTCCTGCGCCAGCTGCCTCCTGTCAACTCTGCCTGGGGTTTACAAATAGATTTTGTTTCTCCTGCAGTTTTGCTTCTTTTCTTCTGTCTCCCTCTCTCAAAGGAGCCGTTTCAGGCTCCTTAAAAATTTGTGCTGACACCCTCATCAGCATCTTTCTGCTGGCTGGTGAGTGATGGGTCCCATCCTTGTGCTGCCTCCGCTCCTGACGGGGTCCCCAAGCAAAAACTCTTCATTTACCTCAAAAGGAAGAGAATTGTTGTCTTGACTGAAAGGATTTCCACCTCCAGACTGATAAATCTTCACATTGTTTGGGTTTTCTTATTGGCTCAGAGGGTTTGTAGGATGCACAATGATGGTTTGTCTGCCCTCTGACAGGCCAGCAAGGCACCACTCACGTGTGGGGCACCAACCATGTCTGTCCTGATGGTGTTTTAATAAGGATGCTTAAGAGGGCTTCTGGAAAGCTTCCTGGCCAGGTGGGTGATGTGAGAGCTGAGAATAGAATAGAATAGAATAGAATAGAATAGAATAGAATAGAATAGAATAGAATAGAATAGAATAGTTTGGGTTGGAAGAGACCTTAAAAGACATCTTGTCCAACCCCCCCGCAATAAGCAGGGACATCTTCAACTAGACCAGGTAGCTCAAAGCCCTGTCCAGTCTTTATCATATTATTTTTGGTACCTGTTGCTGCTACTGCCATGCCAGCTATGGGAGAAATGCTCATCATCCTTCAAAAATCAGGCTTGTGCTCACCTCTCTGGGTCTGCAGCATCCTGGGGGAGGTGGATGGGTTGGGAGATTATATCCTTGTGGATCGGATTTGCTTTTAGAGCTAATCCTAAAATCACACAGACCAGGGGCTGCAGATGCTTATATTCCCATTTTTACAGGCTTTTGGGGTGCTGCTGGATGTTTTGCCAGTATCGGGAAAGACATAGCTGGCTTTACTCACTCAATGAACTTTTTCCTTTTTATATGGCTTAAGAAATGGTTTTCCCAGTGAAATGTGGGGTTATCAAGGCTGGTCTGGGGCTGACGGGATGGGACTGCAGGTCATACCAAGGTGTTACCCTGGGGCAGGCAAGGGGAGTCAGAAAAACAGGACCTGTCTCTTTTACAAACATCTTCCCTTATAGTCTGAACACTTGTTTTCTGACTTGTTCTAGAGGCAACTTTTGCTCCTAGGGTATAAAACATGCAAGGCGAATTCCAGCAGCTTCAGCCCATTTAGGAGCTCTCCAGCTCGTACATGAAATTTTACCCCTGCATGTCCATAATGCCCTTTAAAAAATCTTTCCTAGTTCTAGCCTGTCAAGAGGAGATTGATAAGAGAAGATTAATATCCTAAAATAGCCACCTGGTACTTCTGTAAAAACATGTCAGTGCGATTGTCTAAAGGACAAAAACATGGTATTTTGTACCAAAATGTGTTTGCTTTTGCAATAACAAGTTTCACTTTGCATCCCTGCCCTGGATCCATTGTATTGTTCAACAGGAGCCATCTCTTAAGTGAGCTTGCAGCATAAAGAGGAAAAAACCGGGTGAAAAAACCTATAAACAGGGTAAATTATTAGGGAGCAGGGTAAATTATTATGGAACAGGAGGTATTAATTGTGGTTAACACATGGAGGAGACTGAGCTAGATGGTGTAAAGGGGCACAGCAAAGTCCACATACCTTCAGCAGAGGCAGAGACCTGCTTTTCTGGGACATTTGCAGCGTTTTAAAGCCTACAAATTCTGCTCGTCCAGAAGACGTGACAGCGCTCCGGTGTCACCGTAAGACAAAAGCGTTGCTGATTCCTGCGCCTGTGTCCTAATGTCATTACTTCCCTTCTTTTGCAGATCCGCATAATGACATTCATGGTCACACACGCACACAAAAATACTTTATATAAAGAAAATGAATCTGGCTTCAGCCGGCTCTCGCCTTCTGCTGCGGTTACCTCCAGACCCCGGCTCGCCCAGGGTGAAATGAAAAGGGGAGTTAATGTGGCGGGGTCATTTCTCACTGCTGAATTGGTCAGCCGTCTGCGGAGCCAATTTCTGCAGCTTTTCAGTGGCGTGGCAGACCCCTGGGTAATATTTGCCTGAATAGAGCCCTAAGTGTTTAAGCTGCATTGCTAGGAATGGCTGTTTTATCCTATGCATCTGAGATTTCAACTCATCAGACATGAAGCGGGTCAAGACTCTCATGCCATTGTGTGCATTATAGCGAACAGAACAGAATATGCTTGATAAAAGGGAGGACTTGAAAGAAATGCTTCTTTAGACCTGAAACTTTCAAGTCCCACAATGCATCAAAGACCCCTCGTATAGACTTTGAAAGGGGTGAAAGGCATTACCTAATATTTGGAGGAAATGAATAATAAAGCATCCCAAGTGCCTGGAAACTAATTTAGGAGTGCACGCTGCACTGTATTGCCTCTGCTGGATTTGCTCCCCAGAAGAGTTGCTAACAAAAGGTTTAAAAAAAATAAAATAAAATGACGTTTGGCGACCAACTTTTCTGCCTTGAAATGCCCCCTTTTTGTAATGTTTCCTGGTAAGAGTTACTTATGAAAAGATGAAATACAGCCTGTGCTGCAAACACCAGGTCTCAAATGAATCTCGGGAGCCCGTAAGGTTTCCCACCATTCTCCTCCCCACCGCAGCCTTTTGTTCCTTCGTGTTGAAAGCACTGCTTGCAGGATGCCCAGGCACTACCTGTTCATGGAGTTTAGTCATATCTTAGGAAAAAAGAAAAAAAAAATCTACTTATTTCTGTGGCCTTTGCTTTTGTTCCAGCAAAACCACGTTTTTGTGAAGCCAGGTCTGCTCTGTTGGTGACCTGTGGCTCCTTGCAGCTGGAGCTGCGAGCTTGGTACCCTGCTGAAGGTACCAGTTGTGTTTCTGGCATCCCCGTGGATGCTGGAAGCGCTGTTTGGAGCCTGAGATATTTATTGTAGAGTCACAGAATGGTTTAGTTTGGAAAGGACCTTAAAGCTCATCTAGTTCTAAACCCCATGCTATGGGCAGGGACACCTTCCCACTAGACAGGTTGCTCCAAGTCCCCATCCAACCTGGCCTTTCCAGAGGTTTCTTGCCATCGCTGCTTCTGAGATGCAGTGGCTCCCAATGCAGTGGTCTCCAAGGCTCCCATGGGATTTGGGAGCTGCAGAGCTTGTGTGGGCCCAGCCTGGCCTTGTGTCATGAGATGAGCGTGGCTGGTGGAACATCCACCCTGCTGGGATTGGTGGGAGAGGCCTGCTGGCTCTGGGAGCGTGGGATTCAGCAGAGGGGAGGATTTGCTTGCAAGGATAACCTGCCTCAGAGCAGAGAATCGAACCTTGCGGCTTGTAGACTTTCTTCTAATCCCATGAAGTGTTGGGAGACGAGGACAGCTGGGCAAGGATGTTTGGGTGAGAGGGGCTCTGCTGTCCTGCTTGCCCTGCCCTTGCCCATCCCCTCTGCCCGTGTTTGTCTCATTGAGCTCTGTTTTCACCCTCTGTGGAGATCAGTTGAATTTGAGTGTTTTCTTACCTGCTTCTCCCACAGGCCACGATTAATTGAGGGCAGGAGGGCAGGCAGGAGTGCTCAGGCAATATTTACAAGAAGAAGGGGATGTTAATGTGCCAGCAGGGCTGGACCAGTGGGGGATGGAGATGATGGGCAGTGGTGATGGGGGCCGTGAATCTCCCACTTTTTTTTCCCCAGTGACCAGGGATGATTAAAACCTCAGCTCTGCGTCCAGAGGAGTAAAATGTGGAGTCCTACCCCCGTAAAACTCCCGCTGCTGGGGCTGCTGTTTCAGTGGGACATTCTGAAGTGGGAAAACATTGGGATGGGGGAGGATGCCTCTGAGTTACCAGTCACTGCAAGGTTGGGGGAAGCACAATTTTTAACAAAATAATGCTTTCTCTTATCGGAGCTCAACCCAGCAGCCCCATTAGGCTGGGACCATTTATTTTAGTTATCAGTTATCAGAGAGGCGGTGAATGCCCCATCCCTGGCCGTGCTGGATGGGACTTGGAGCACCGTGGTCTCCAAGTGGGTGGTGACCCTGCCCATGGGAAGGGAGCTGGACTAGATGGCCTTTAATAGTTCGTTTCTAGCCCAAAATATTCCTTGTTTCTGTGGATCTGTTCAGCATTTCTCCATAGCATCCTTCCTGAACAGGGTGAGTGCAGTCATTGGTTCAGGCACTGATGGTCTCAGCCACAGAGCCCCGTGGGTGCGTGAGGCACAAGCAGTGGTGTACAGGGGTGACACAAGTCCCAAGCCTTTCCACCACCTTTTTTCCGTAACACTGGAGAGCCAGGTGAAAAAAGCCGTCTTTGATGAAACAATCATCAGAAACCAGGATAATTTCTCATGGAAAGGAAACCTGTCAGCTCTGCGAGGGGAGTTTCGTGCCTTGTCTTAACGATACATCAGTGTCCGGGGACTTTTCAGTCTTGTGCTTGGGTTTTATGATCCGTATTACTTCTCTTTTAATTTTTATTGCTTGGCTTTAGTTTTTGATACAGTGCTGGAAGCACCTCGGTGGGCAGGGATGGCTCCCTTAGCACTGGCTGTCACCTTGTGGCTTGACCCACATTTCAGGGAGGACCAGAGGGGCCGGACGTGGGCTCGGCAGCCCTTTAGTGTGGTGACACCCCTGCCTGTGTCAGCCTGTGCCTGCCAGCACTGCGGGCTGACAGGCTGGCCTTGCTGATCACCCCCGGGGCTGTGCTGCTTTCTCCTGGGCTTCAAGCAGAGTGTGGCAGGACATGACCTTTTCCCCTGCAGAACATCTCATTCAGGGGGTCTGTGACCCGTGCTCGGGTTCCTAGGACATTGCTGAGCCAGGAGAGCCAGGTAAGGCACTGCTGCTGGCTGGCCCTGGTTTCTCCCTCCCAGCAGATCAGGTGAGGTTTGCTTCCCTTCCGTGCAGGTCAGCCTTGCTGTAGTTCTGCTTCTGGTTTGCTGCCCACTGCAGAGAGAAATAAAATCTTCTCTAACATCGTTCTGATAAAGGTAGTAAAATGTGGTAAACTGTGAGGTTCATCTGGGAAACTTTAGCATTTCAGGAGCACAGAGGGTCACCCATGCTCTCCTGAGCTGGACCTTCAAACACAATTCTCCCTGGTCTGCTGGTGGCTCTTGTCTCAGAGCATCTCTGACTAAGATGTGCTGTCAGGGGAAGCAAAGGAAAGGGATTTATTTAGCCTGACTGGGAAGCTGGCACTGTCCAGGCTTTATGGTAATGGGGTGCCTTATGTTAAGGAGATAGTCGGGCTGCACTGGGTGGCACCTCAGTGTGAAGGGACACCTGCCCTGGGTGTCCCCTGGGGCCCCTTCCACGCCGGCTGATAACCCATGTCATTGAGGAGAGGTTTCACTCCTGGCTGCTTGGCGTTTCTGCTCGCTGCTCCGGGACAGATCCAAACCCCACCGGCGTCAGGAGAGATTTTCTCTGACTTCAGCTGCCGCCGTCCTCCCAGAGAGAAGACGTGACACAACTTCTGTGTCGCGGTTTATTCCTGGTGACAAGTGCACCTTCCCCAGTGACCTTTCACACCACTGGATGGGATGCTGGTCCCCTCCCAGGCAGCCCAGGAGCAGGGCTGTCAGAGCCAGGGAGCTGGCACGCCATGGAGAGAAACCCTCCCCTCAGTACCCAAGGGACCTGAGTGCTGGTTCAAAAGGTTGCAAAGCACTGTCAGCTCCTGTTTGGGGCTGCTGTGCTGAAGGGAGATCCTGCCAAGGAGGTCACAGGCTGAATTTGAAGCGGTTGTGGTTTGAAATGATCTTCCAGGTTTGTCAGCCCTGTCAGAATTCCGCTTGTGTAAGAGCAGCCAGAAGTTTGGGGTGTGTGGGGCTGGGTAACCACCCCAAGGAGAGGTGTCCCTGCAGGTGGCACAGCTGGGCCCTGGGCGTGCCCCAGCCAGGCAATGCCCCAGTTCGTCTGCAGCAGGTGATAAAGTGCAGGTGGCCACAGGAAAGGAAGGAGCAATGACATCAACCTTGGCATCGAGTCTGCCACTGTGCTGGGGTCCTTGTGACAGCAGCAATGTGGTCAGCATCCATCCATCCAGCAATCCATCCATTAGGCCATCCATCCATCCATCCATCCATCCATCCATCCATCCATCCATCCATCCATTAGGCCATCCATCCATCCACCCATCCATCCACCCATCCATCCATCCATCCATCCATCCCTCCATCCCTCCATCCATCCATCTACTCAGTTTCCAGACCATCGGTGTCCTTCCCCGTGCGTGTGGCTCCATCCTTTCTCTCTTCTCCTGATCAGATCTGACATTTGCTCATGTCCACAGTGCAGACTCTGTTGACTTCCACAGCTCAGGGTGAAGCTTGCTGTGCTTCTCTTCCACCAGCATTTTATTTGAAATCCAACCAGCTCATGAATGCTCTTGCTCCAGGTTTCTTTATTATCTTTCTTTCTTCGTAAATAAAATTAGAAAAACAAAGCAGCTGAGCCTGGCAAAAAGTGAGGGGGAATATTTTTGGGCATGGAAAGCTAACCTCAACCAAGCAAAAGCCTAATTTATTCTGGTGAAGCAGAGAGAATCCAGCAACCTCCCTTTTGTTGTGCAGTTCACAGGTACTGCTATATTCACACCTGAAATCTTTTGCTGGAAGTTTGGCATCATTTCTTCCCCTTTTGCTCAGAGAACTGCTAGATTCTCTAGCTTCATCCTTGCTGGCTCTGTAAGAGCTGATTCCCACAGAACCCACAACTACCACAGAGGTGTGGCATCGTTGGGCTGGGAGCTGCAGCCTGCATTTCATCGCCTACCAGGAGTCCCATCTGTCAGTGGGAGCCGCACAGCTCTCCCCTGCTCACAAAATTATTTATTTTGTCCTGTCATTAAGGATATTCATGCAGCAGAAATGGGAATGAGCTCTGCTTTGTGAGTTTTAGAAGCCCATTTTGTATTTGTCTTGGTGGTAAAGGAGCAGTAAAGAGCTCTGTGATCTCGCCTGTTACGATAAGTGAGTTTTGGAAGAGGTTTTCTATCTGATGCTCTGTCTAAAAGCGTGGGGAAATGCCATTCTAAAGGCTGTTAAAACACAATTGCTCACTGATTTACACCGTCAAGGAGTGCCTCTTCACTGGGAGATGTACACTGAGTAAAAGCAGTTCAAATGGTGCTTTTAATAAATAGATAATGGAACAGCATTTTATCTTCTGCTTTAATCCGTTATGTTAGCATAAGGGTAGTGTATCCCTCTGATAGATTTTGAGATAGCAGGAACTGTGAGTCAGGCCACTTTCCTTCTGTGTCTTTGACGAGGAATTGCCCACTGGTGAAAGGTACTGGGCTCTCAGTGGACTGGGATCTTTTTCCCATGGATGGGTTCATTTGGGTCCCACTGGGTTGGTGTTCGGGGCACTGATCTTAGAATCATGAGTGTCANGCCCACCCTCTGGGTGAAGAGCCTATTCCTGATTTCCAGCCTGAAATCTCCCTGATGCAGCTTCATTCCGTGATGGCTTTGGCCATGGGGCTGTCGCCTTGCTGGGTTGCAACACCCACGCTTCACATCCCAAATGCCGTGTGGGGTCCTCTGCAGCCCCCAGCTCCCATGGGTTCAGTGGGAAGGGTGTGGAGCCACAGGGAAGGAGGTTCCTCTGTGGAAAGCTCCTCTGTAAGCACTTGGGCTTCTCTAGAGGCACCAAGTCGCTGGGGCTGAGTGCCTTGAAGCTAAATGAGCTGTTGGCTGCTTGGTAAGGAAAGAAACAGGACACTTTGGGAGGCAGGAAAAAGGTCATTTATCCTGTTGCTGCTCATCCTTGTTAATTCATTGTTTCCGTTGAAAACCCTGCACTTAGGTGCTTCATGAATGAACCCAGTGTCTGTGCCTCCAAAAACAACTTGGCTTGGTGAGAAATAAGACCTCCTTTCACCTCCTCTCTGCTCTGCCGTGTTTTTTCCCCCCTTGTTTTCTTCCACCTCACATCCATCCTGCCTGGGTGGCAGTCCCAGTTTGTCCCCGTGGAGTGGGGCTGGAGCCCAGGGGCTGGATTTACCGAATGGTTTGGGTTGGAAGGGACCTGAAAGATCAACCCATTCCACCCCCTGCCATGGGCAGGGACACCTTCCACTATCACAGGGTGCTCCAAGCCCCGTCCAGCCTGGCCTTGGACACTTCCAGGCATGGGGCAGCCACAGATTGTCTGGGAAACCTGTGCTGGTGTTTTGCCACCCTCAGCATAAAGGATTTCAGCCCAGGGGCTGCTCCCTGAGCACAGGGGTCTCCTCTGTAGGTGAGGTTTGCTGGGACGGGGACTGCAGGGGTGCTCCCAAGCCAAAGGGGACGGGAAAGCTGGAAGGAGAGGTCTGGAGAAGGGGAAGTGACTCAGCTGCGTGGCAGGAGAGACTCTCAAGGAGGAAGGGTGGGTAAGGAGATCCAGATAGAATGTGGGGGCTTAGTGTGGGGGGCAGAGGGGCTGGAGGGTGACCTGGATGCCGGGGTGGGGCTGAGACATGGGCCAGCTGTGGCAGCTGTGGTGAGCAAAGCCTTTTCCAGCGCTTGCCTGGGTGTGGAAGGGCAGATGGAGCGGAGGAAAGGTCTCTGCGCAGTGGTAGCCGGTCTCCTAATGCCCTTTAGCAGCTGGAATGGAGCAGAGCTGGCACCACATCAGCAGTGAGCTCTCCAAGGACCATCTGTGAGCCAAGGGCAATGAGAACAATTACCAGCCAGAGGAAAAAATCACCGAGAGAGAGGCTGGAAAAAGCTGTGGGGGAGGCTTAGAGCCAAGCAGCGGCAGGGGGAAGGGGATCTCTAAGCTAGTGAGTGGCCAGAGAGAGTACACTGCCTGATCTCCCTATCTTGTAACACAGGGTCTGTTTAAGGAAGCAGCCGTGTCCATGAGAAAATGTTTTCCCCTTGGGCTGAGTCTGTGAAAGTGGCTGCCAGGGGATGCCTCCAAAGCTGGGAATTTAACACTCAGATAAGGCTTGGATGTTGTTTGGAAACGGTAACAAAAACAAGAGCTGTAAATGAGACCTGGAAGAGTGATTACTCTTTCTTCAGGGGTTTAAAACAATCTTGAGCTTGTTGGAGTTGAGAGAGCACCTTCTTGGAAGCACAGCTGGCGTTTGGTGCATCAGCCTGAGGGTGTTGGGCTGTTTAGGGCAGTTGGTGAAGCCTGGATGGGACCTAAAGCCATAATGCCAGGCTGCTGGGGTACAGCGAGCTGCAGAGTTCAGCCTGGAGACGAGAAGACTCCAGGGAGACCTTAGACCCCCTTCCAGTGTCCAAAGGGGCTCCAGGAGACCTGCAGAGGGACTTGGGACAAGGTCTGGAGGGACAGGACTGAGGAAATGGCTTCCCACTGCCAGAGGGAAGGGTTAGATGGGATATTGAGAAGGAATTCCTGTCTGTGAGGGTGGTAGGCCCTGGTACAGGGTGCTCAGAGCAGCTGTGACTGACCCCGGATCCCTGGAAGTGTCCAAGGCCAGGTTGGATGGATCTTGGAGCAGCCTGGGCTAGTGGAAGGTGTCCCTGCCCATGGCAGGGAGTGGAATGAGATGAGCTTTAAGGTCTCTTCCAACCCAAACCATTCTGGGACTCTGTGATTGCTGGCCTTGTCCACAGAGCTTTTCTCCAAGGAATCCTGCCAGCAGGGAGAGCAGCTTTGAAGCTCTTCCCAGGGTAGGGAAGAAACCAAGAAAAGAGTAGATATTTCCTAAGAGTAATCTGGCTGGTCCATCTGGTACTCCCAAAAAGGCCGGTGAGGTGGCACAGCACGGGGGACAGCTGCAAAAGATTGGAGGCATCAACGTAGAAGGTGATTAAAACCCAAGCAAAGTAGCAGCAAGGATGGTCCCCAGGGAGGGAGAGAGCCTGGCAGAGTTCCATCGGGGAGGGTTAACAAAGGGAGGCCGGAAATTAAAGCAGGGCAGTAATGAAGGTCAAGCGTATCTTCAAGGCTTTGGGAAGCAGGAGTATCCCTGACTCTGAGCTGCAGAGCCTGCTACTCCAGGGAAGGGGGATGGGAGGGACACATTAATTTGTTAAATGGGTAGAAATAAATTAGTGTATAAACCTGTAACATTTGTTTCCCCAGTCTGAAGGGGAGAGAGCTGCGCTGAGCCTGGTTAGGCTGATGTTTTCACCAGGTTTGCTGAGGTTTTGCAGGTTTTTAAGCCAAGCCTCCCTTTTGGATAGTCTTGATTATAACCTCTTCTCTATCCTGTCTCCCAGTGAGTTCTCTATCCTGTCTCTTAGTGAAACTCTGTGGACTGGAGATGCTGCTTTTCTGACCTCTCTCTTAAGTGTTTTGTGGCTCTTTTCTCCCACAGACCTGGAATGCTGGGCGGGGAACCTGAAAGGGGGGTGGCTCGGTTGGGTCACCTTGTCCCCGATGTGCCTGCTTCATCAGCATCACCCCAGCCCTCACCTGGCTTAGGCTGAAAGCCCCTCCAGAGCCTTTCACCTTTCCAGGGCTCTTTCCTTGCCTGAAAGGATCGGGATTCTGTCATCCTGCATCCCCCACCCGCATCCCACCCAGCTGCAGAACGAAGTCCTTGCTGCTAATGAGACTCGTTAGGCTCATGCGAGGGAGTGAACGTGTGGGGCCCCACCATCCCTCATTCCCTGCTCCTGGCTGTGCATCTCTCATTCCCTCCTCCTGACTGTTTTGGCCGTCTCTGCTCCATCCTTCAGCCTGGCCAATGCCTGCTGTGCCACTTGGGCTGAGGGGGTGTCACTGTGCCCACCACGAGCAGGAGCCTGTGGTGATGGGGTTCAGAGGTGGACAAGGGAAGATGCTGCCACAGCTTTTGGTTCCCACTCTTTTGCTGAGCTTTGTAGAGGGTTTCACTGCACCCACTGCACCTTCTAGCTCAAGGAACCTGCAGGAGCAGGTGGCGTAAGTGTGGCTTGGTGTGGATAGGTCAGAATTCGTGTTGAAGTGGCCTCGAAGTGCCCTTGCCCCCAGCTGTGTTGTGGCTGACGGCGGGGGCAATTCTGGCCCACACAGGTTGGCCATGGGACCAGAGCCCCACTGCCCTTCCCCGGGGACCCACCACAGACAGGCAGGACCACCACCTCAGCCTGGAGCACCTGGAATTTGCCCGGCTAACCTGGCCCAGCCACCCCACCACCAGCACGGGGGTTGCAAGGTCTGGGCTGCCACCACTTCCACGGCAAACTGAGCATGACCCAAATGGAGGAGCAAGACCAAGCGCTGCAAAATAGCTTTTTGATGTAGAGCACATCTCTCGTGATTGCACTCCCCGAAGCAACTTCTTCTCATTTACGGTATCTTGACCTGGAGACCTGTCCCAGCAGGAGAAGAACAGGTGGAAATCATGGTGCTCCCCTGCTTCTGTAGAGATTCTGATTGCCTTTCTGTTTCTTTGCAGACTTTCTCTGTTCCCATTATCTCATGATGGGGGAGTATTTTAAATAAGTAGGTTTGGGAACAGCAAGGCCATGGAGATAAGAGCCCAGATGACTCCTGCGCTCAGAGATTCATTACCTGCTCCCGTGTAAGGCAGGAGGGAAGCATGCCTGCTTTTCTTTTTCTTTTTGTTAATAAAAATATTACACCGGAAATTTTAAAAAATCAAATTAAAGCACAGAAGGACCTGAGAAAGTGTGGGGGCTACAAACTACTGCTGGAGCAAAAGGGCTCATTAAAATACAAATTATTTAGGAGGACAAACTGGAATGCTATTATACAAAGTGTCACTGACTCTGAGTCCAGTCTAGTGTTTGGCTGCAGTTGATAAATGAGTCCATTCTCCTCTTCCTCCTCCTCCTTTTTTTTTTTTTTTCATATAGGGGAGAAAAATATGCAATTACAAGTTCAACCTGTTGAAAAAATCACGTCCCTCTGGAGCAGTCAGAGCCAAACCTTTCAGGTCTTACACATCTCCCTAAATGTGGAATCTTGGGTCCTACCCACCTGCTAAAATCTGTGTGCCTGGGTGTCCCAGTTTTGCTGAATTTGGGAGGGTACTGCAATGGGGTGCCCAGAGCAACCCCAGCACAGCCCCTGCCCACACAGCATCACCTGAGCACGGTGCCAACCTGCCCGGTGTGCTGGCTGAGTAAGGGTTTTAAGACAAGAAGCCTTTGTCTGCTGTGGTTATTTAATTTTACTTTTTTTCCCTTCTCTTCTAAGTAATTTACTCTGGCTGCACCCTCCCTCGGGCTTGAGTGGAGGAAGGGGGGGGATGTTCTGCCTCGTCAAGCGTTAGTTGTGGTGGAGGAAAAACACCCAGTCCCAGGGAGCTGAGTTGGAGACGAGGAGGAAGGTGGGAGTGGAGGCAGTACCTTTTCTTTTGGAGGGATTGGAGTCCTTGTGGTCGCACTCTGCTCCTCAGCCTGGCTGCTCACGGATGCAGAGCCAGGAGGGAAGAGAAGGTGGGAGGCAGGCAAGGCAGCAGGGCAATCCCTGGCAGGGCTCTCACCCACTGAGGGCTTTGTGCCAAGCACAGAGATTTAAAGGCGTGCTCAGGAGCGATGCTGTGGTGATCCTGTCTCCCCTTTAGTGCACAGAATCACGGGATCCTGGAATGGTTTGTGTTGGAAAGGACCGTAAACCTCCTCTCATTCTAACACCTTGCACTAGAACAGGTTGCTCAAAGCCAAATCAAACCCGACCTTGAGTGTTTCTGGAGATGAGGCAAATGCATTCAGGTGAGATAGAAGGGGCAATCAAAATTAGTGACTCTTTGGGGAGATGAAGTTTCCTGTGAGCTCCTGACAGTTTGGGAGGGAAGGGATCACAGTAGGGGAGATGATCTCATGCCCATGGTCTTTGGCTAGTACCTGCTGCATCTTCCCAGTGGCATTTAGAGGTGAGCGCCAGATGGCTTTTTTGGTATGGGCACCTGTTTTTTACCTTGCATCTGGGCAGCCCAAAAAGGTGGCTGCAGTGTTCTTGGAGAAGGCTTCACCTTTGGTTTGGATCACCTCACCAAAACTCTGTTGGTTGGCATGCAGTGATTTTAAGATTAACTGGCTTTTTTTTTTTTTTCCCCTTTTGGCAAAGGTTGAAACATTTTATAATGTCTAGCGGTAGGTAAGACTTTTGATTTAATGCCTTATCCCTTCAACTCACCTTCAGCAATAACAATGTATTCTAATCCAGTGCTCAGGTGTTGATGGATGGGGCCTGTTTGGGTTAAACATTTGGGATTTGAATTGTTGACCTCATTCTGTCCCTGGAGCAGGAGCAGCCAGAGGAGCCCTTGAGGAACAGTGTGAGCAGCAGGTTCTCCATCACTACTTAGTGGCAGAGTCAAATGGAGACATGAGGCCAGCCTGGCCCTTAGCCAGACTTCATCTCCAGTTCCCATGGGAAACTGAATGTTTAGGACAGGTGCCGTATTAAGAAGCCCTCTGCAAATCTTGACAGATGCAAAAAAATAGGTTGGAAGCTAAATTTTTCCTTGAATTGGATTCAGGGGGACAGAAAGACATGAGATCAAAAAAATTCTAGCTTTTCTGTGAGGCTGTTTCACAGACCTTCGCTACATTGGTGCATGTGGAGGTGAGCAATCCCTGAGCTTGGTTCAGGCTGGGATCAGGAAACAAACCTCCCACATCACTCTCCAGGAGAAATGTCACGGTGTCAGTCCAGTGTGAGACCCTCCTCCCCATCCTTGCTGTTCCAGGGATCTGCATGAGGTCCAATGAGGGTGCCTAACCTTGATGTGGTCATGACATTGGTCAGGGCTTTCTTGGCTCTTGAGATGAAGAGGTTTCCTCTCATCTTTTGCATGATTGAGCAGGTCTGATCCCTCCCAAGCCAACTGCAGAAGCAGCAGGAAGAAGAGAAGGTACCACACTGTCTTTCCAGACCCAGGGGAAGATACAAGTGAAGGCTGGGCAAGAAACTGCTCCTGTGGACCTGGCTTGGTGTGTCCAAATCACTAAGGACCAGTTTCCTTGCTCCTGTGATACTCTGAAGACCAAAGACATGGACCTGCTCCAGGGTTGAGAGTTAGGAGCACACTTGAGCTGGTGGGCAGGCACCCTTCTCTGTCCCACAGGGCCCTCTTCTGCTCTGAGCCTAGAGAAATTCACTCTCATAGGAATTTTCTGAGCTCTACATCTCTCCAGCATCCACCCAAGCAAGGCATGGATGTTGGCTGGCCACGGCCAGGATGAGCAGCTTTTTTTTAAACAGGATGTGCTGCACGTGAATATGAGTAACTTACGGTTTTCTGGAATGGAAGAGTTGAAATAAACCAAAATAAAATTGAACTGAACTGATGATGCCTCAGGAAAAAAGAAGAGATGCTTCTGAAGAGGGTGGTAAGGGCAGTGTAAGTGATACCGGTGTAACTATGATGCAGCAAAGCTGCTTCACGTAGTGTTGTTTGAGCATTTAGGCTTGCTGAAGATTTCTCAAAACCTTTTCTTTCAGCTAGGTTTCTGGATCTGGAGCAGCAGACAAGGCCTGGACAAGACCCTTTCTGGGTCTGGAGCAGCAGACAAGGTGTCCAGGTGTTCGGGCTGCCCGCAGGGCTGTCACTCCATGCCGGTACCTCTGCACTTCCTTTGCGGGGTCACCACGGTGTCCGCCCATGCGTTGAATGTTTTCCCAAGGGACAGATAAAGCTCGGGGATGCGAAAGACCAGATGGGATATTCCTGTTAGGAAAAGCTGGTTCAAGCTTTAGTTGATTTCCTCAGGGTCGCAAAGGTCAGTGTCAGAATAAAGCGTGGAAAGGGCTGGTCTGGGTCATGCATCCTTTCCTAGGCAATATCCAGCCCCAGATGCGAAGCCCTGCAGTATGGAGTCATTCATCCCGACCTTCCTCATCCCAGGCTCTGATTTACCTCCTGATACCCGCTCCAAGAGGTTTTCCGTAGAGATGTGTGACATCCAACCTTCTGCCCTCCTGCTGAGCCTGGGGTCCACATCCCCCTGGGAGTATGTGGTACCCACCACCAGCTGCTGTGGCATCACCGCCCCGGTTCTGGGCATCCCACCTCTGCATTTCCTTGACTGTCGCCATCCTCTTAACCTTCTGAGGTGCAGTGATGACCGCAGCCAGATGCTGGGCTGTCATCATCTCAGCTCTGCTCAGGTGGCTTGGCCTCTCCTGTTTGTCTAGTACATAGCTGGTTTATCAGCAGCGATGTTATATTTGCTTCCAGATAAGAAAATGCTGAATATTGGAGCTGGGATTGAGCCTTGTGAAATCCCCCTGGAAACAGCCCGATTCCCCTTGGACAGCTATTTGTTGGGATCCCCTCTGAATCCCCTGCATGTGCTTTATTCTCATAATGCAGTGCTCATTTTATTATCAACATGCCACGCCCTAGTAAATCGAATGCTGTACAGAAGCATATGTATATTATCTCTAAGCAATTATCTTTATTAACCGAACTTGTAATCTGCTCTGAGAATGAAATCAGCTTTGTTTGACACGGTGTGTTGGCTGCAGAACCTCTCTGACAAACATGAGCTGCATTTCCATCCTTTAATTCCTCTTCTGGGTGACTCTTGGGAGGCTTCCCATTATTCTACCCATGACTGATGGCAGGCAAGCCAACCTGTTCATCAGGCCATCCCACTTGCCCCTTTAGCAGATCAGTGCAGCATTTGCATGCTCCCATCCATCTGGATCTTCCTTGGTATTCCAAGATTTATTAAAAATTAACATCAGCAGGCCAAAGAGCTCCTCAGCCAGCTGTTGGAGGGCCCCTGGGAGCAAGTTATCCAGACCTGCTGATTCAAAATTGTTTATCGCTGGTAGATGCTGTTTAACAAACTCCTTGGTTACTAATGGACTGGAAAGTACTTCATCCTCCTCATGTGATACAAGCACCTCATCCTGCCTTCTTTCCAGATGCGGAGCAGAAATATTGATTGAACACTTCTTGCCTTTTCTGCATCATTACTTTTCTCCCCATCTGAGGCTGCGCTGCTGATGTATACAAAGGCATTGTAATATTGCCAGGATTGCTCGCTGCCCCTTTCCATATGCAGCCGAACATGCTGCAAGCTTTGCCCTGTGATTCTGCAATGGGCAGAAGTCTCTGCTGTGTTGCCCCCACTGCTGGGAGGGCCATTCCTTGAGCTGGCACAGTGTAGGACTCTGGAAGAGGTCCTGAGGACCAGAAAATTCCTCTCTCCACCCTCCATTGCTTTGCATTCATTAAGGTGGAATTATGAATTTTCAGAGCCACCTCCAAAAGCTCCAAAACCTCAGCTCTTCCAGAAAGGATGGGATTTGCCCCCAAAACCATGAGATTTTTTTAAGTTGTGACCATTCTACATCTCAACCTATCTGTTAACCCCCCATCTCCGTGCTTCCATGTTAATTTTAGGTTAATCATCCGTGGAACTACAAGCCCTCATCTCTCCTAGCAGTTTGTGGCTGCTTTCTCTCTCCCTTGACCGAAGGCAGAGCTGCTGTTTCTCCTTCCCATCTCATCCGTGCCATTTTCCGTTCCTCTGGTTTCCCTGGCTGTGGGTTGTTGCAATAATAAATCCCACAGCTTGTGTCAGGGGGGGCAGATGCACTCAGTGGTGGCGCAGAGATCTTCCAGGGGCTTCTTCTACTTCGCTCTGGTGAGACTCCACCTGGAGTCCCGTGTCCAGCTCTGGGCCCCAGCATAAGGAGGATGTGAACCTGCTGGACTTAGCCTAGAGGAGGCCATGAAGCTTCCAAAGGCTGGAGCCCCTCTGC